>JACJUY010001415.1:195380-220171 GCA_014220935.1 Platorchestia sp. MABIK | reverse complement strand
GAACATTTCAATAATTTTTAGAGACAACCGCAATTTTCGCCGTAACTACATACGTTGGATAACGTTACCCCAAAGACAATTCATTATTTACGTTACTACGTTGAAAATAGTAGTTTCAACAGCACGAGATAGAGTAATTCCTGACATCACTCCCCCAACGAAGTGATTTTTTAAAACTTTCAGAGGAAAATTTGAACTATGAATCAAGTTCTAAATAAAAACGGTCTTGGAAGAAATAGAGTCAGTATGTCACAGTGTTGAGGAAGAGATCGAATGCGTATTGTCGGCAAGTTCGCTGCATTTTAGACGTTCGCCTTGGGTCGAACATGACAGCCTCAGCTCACCATGAAACCAAGCACACAAAAAAAGTGACCTCAATAAGTAAATCTTATTCAAGTTAAGAAACAAAATTTCAAGAAAAACAGGAAGAAACGCAAAACAAACATGTTAGACCAGTTAGGCATCGTTCCATCTTGGATTAAGAATACGGCAACGATTACGAGTATGAGATGTGGGGTAAACAAAACAGTCCAAGCTAGAAGCTATTATATTGTACGTCCATTAGGCTTGGCAGCAAGAAGAAGAAAGAGGAACTCAGTGAGTCCCCACAGGAAGTTTACACATGAACATAAAAAATGGAACGGAAGTAATTTAATGGGCGAGTGCGACAACTTATATGTATATATATATATACTGAAGTTGGATCTCAACACACACACACACACAACCCCCCTCCAACTGAAGTATTCCATCCCACTACGCATAAGTTCACGTAGTAACCAATTAGAGCTAACATTTCAACGTTCAGATCTTTCATTGAACCTTGAACAGCAGAAATACAAAATACAAATCATCAGTGTGAATCAAAAGATTACACTGAGCACAAGATACAGAAAAAATATAACAACCCAATAATGCATAGTTCGCAATAGCGTTAGGAGTATTGTACTCAAGAAAATTATATCTTTTTCTGCAGTTGATGTACACAAGGCTAAACTAGAAAACATTTCAGACACAGTAACTTAGAATTAAACACACACTTTGAACTTAAGCAGTGACTGTCTAGTAACAGGCTTTGTGACCATGTCAGCCATGTTTTCATCTGAAGAGACACAGCTCAAAACTGTTTTATTGTCTTGAATAATTGCTCGAATGAAATTAAATCTCATGTTTATATGTTTCGAGTGTTGATGATGAACAGGATTTTAGGCTAGGTCAATAGCACCTCTATTATCAACAAAAATTTCAACAGGTTCATCATATCCATCCATATCACATAGTAGCCGTTTAAGGAAAATTGCTGGTCATTATGGAGTTAAATGCGCTCACGGAAATTAAAAATTCTGTTTCAAAGAACCACTAAAAGAACACAATTAAAAACTTTTTACATGAATGACATTCTGCTCGCTGATGCGTAATTTTCGAATTATTCAACCTTGAAGTTCTAGGAACGTCGTATATAAAGTTGAAGGAATGAACACGTAAATATGCTGTAATACGGTATTGACCTAACAATGGGTGAGGTAAGGTTAGGTAACGTTAGGTTAGTTAAATAAACTAACCTGAAATCACATAAATCAACCTAAAATAGCATACCTTAACTTACCCAAACCGACGCTATTTTCCGCCAAAAAAGTGAGCGTGACCCAACACTGCGGCGACTAAGCAACCGACTATAAAATGTTATTCCTATCTGAATGTAATTATTGTTAAATCTCGAAAATAACGCATCAGCGAGCAGAGTGTCATTCTCGTAAAACGTTTTTAAACGTATTCCTTTAGTGATTCTTTGAAACAGAATTTTTAATTTACGTGAGCGCATTAAATTCCGTAACGACCCAATTCCTTCTTGCAGCGCACCAGTCAGGGCAATACTATACTCTGCTTCGCAACTTGAAAGAGCAACAATATTTTGTTTCTTGGACTTCCACGATATCAGTTAACTGTTGCTAGATGATTTAAACACATATCCTGATTTGCTCTTACGGTTAGAGGAGCCATCCCAGTCAGAGACAGAAAAACCAGTATTTTGCACGGGTTCTCGGATTTTACAAATTTCAAACCATTTCAGGGTGTCTACTGTTATTTCATTTCCAAATTTTACTACTTTTTACTACCTTCAACAGCAAAAAAAATTACTACCTGTTTTTAACATAATGAACGTTGTCCAAATGTAAGTAATCAGCCTATAATGAGTATTTTGAGCCAATAATGCACGCAATACCATAGGTTCAAAAAGGTTCCGAGTTTCTTAATACTTAAAATACTTCACACTAAATACAGCAACCATGGCACCATTACAAAAAAGTTACCTAAATTCCTAAGGTACCTCGTCCTCAATGGACTCCAACGAATGTTTGGCAAAGACCTTGCCTCAACATCTTTCAACTACAAGGACAACCGTTCATGAAAAGCAAAATATAAACTGACTGGAAACTAGTTGACACAAGGTGATCTCAGATCACTTTCCAGTAGGGTAGAAATCAGGGAACTTTATTAGGAACAAACACCATGGCACTTCGTAAATATGAGTTTGAGAACTATTGAACGAATGTGAATGTTAACGAACTTTTGTAAACTATTTCTATCGTACCTCAAAATCAAAATTCGCACCCTAATTGCGATCAATAATGATGAATAGGTTCTTAACATATATTATTGAACAAATCACAAAAATGCTAATTTCATGCAACTCTCATAAGCGTATAGTATCAGGTTGTAACATAAGTTCTGTCCAATTGTTCAGCTATATGTTTTGGGCACTATTTCTTCCATTTAGCTTGTTAATGTTGTATGCTTATCTATGGTAATTTTAATATATTATTTCTTCTCTCAGATTGCACGATAATTATCGTAATTAATAACTATTTTAGCCCTAATGTACACTCCAAGTGAAGAGCATATCAGGCATATTTTACTGCTTGTATTTCAAAAAGGCAATACGGCAAGCTTAGCAGCAAAAACACTCAACGACACATGGAAATCATGTTGTGAATGAAAAGACGTGAAGAAGATTGCTTTTATGTTTCAAAAAGGATGACTACCGTCTGAAAGACGAATCGAGAGCAGGATGGTCAAAAAACTCAATTCTGAGCAATTTCAAGCTGCAATTGATGAAAATCCAACCTGCACTACTAAAGAACTGAGCAAAACCTTTGATCCAAGCCATATGACCATATATTGGTAAATGAAAAGACTTGTTAAAGTCTCAAAGGCTGGGAAATGGGTCCCACACGATTTGTCAGAAATCAACATGCAACAGCATGTGACCTGTTGTGTTTCACTGCGTTCTCGTAAACTTCAGGCACCTTTTTTAGACCGAATCATAACTGGCAACGAGAAGTGGATCCTTAACAACAATGTTAAGCGCAAAAGTCTGTGGCTAAGTCGTGGTTCAAAGCCAATTCCACAGCCGAGAAGTGGACTGCACCCTAAAAAAATAATTTAGTGTGTATGGTAGGATTTGAAGGGAATTGTTTATCGTGAACTCTAATGGGTGACAATCAAACAGTAACATCTGAAGTTTACTGTCAGCAGCCAACTCATTTAAAATCAGTTTTACAGGAAAAACGGCCTTCTTCGATCAATCGAAAAGGAGTGATTTTGCACCATGACAAGTTTGTTCTTCGTAACGCGATTGGGTATAGCCAAAGAAATCATCATAAGACAAGAACAGTGAATATTGCAGAGAGAAATAGCCACTTAAGGTTCTTGTTTAACAAACTCGAGCAGAAAACTGAATTCAATTTTAGAAAATTTTACAATCCTTGATAATTTACTGATCATTAGCGTTAAACAATTTTAAATGGCACTGAAAAAATGTAAAATTTAAACATTTAAATAGCTCACATGAACCTTCCATCATGAAGTAATTTGATATCTTTCAGATCAAGTTGAATGAGAAAAAATGAACTATTTTCACGGTCGTTTGCAAAAATGTTGGAACATTTCCCTATTTTGTGTTTCCAATGCTGAAATTACATTTTTACATTACAGGAACATTTCCCATAAACAGAGGCATATTGCTACTTCTGGGAAAAATAAATTTCAAACCATCTTAAAATACTTTATACATGTGTACATTACTTTCAATTTTCAGAGAATTATTCCACTTCACAATTTTTCACTACCCTGAGTTGAATTTAACTACTTTTTACTACTCTTTTTACTACTTCCCTAATTTTACTACTTTTTACTACTTCACTACCTAGCAGACACACTGCCATCTGAAATAGTACCTTTAACAACAAACATCGGCATCTTAGGATGCTTTATTTCCAATCAAGCCTGATACATATGATCTTGAGCATTGGTTTTTCAAATGTCTTATAACTAACACTATATTTAGGACACCATGACGGTTCCCCCGTAAAGCCGATACCCATTTCCGACACCTGGGTAGAGTGGGGTATTGTGCTTGAGCTTTCCCTTATACTCAACGGGTAAAATCGCCGCGCCAGCGCCGGGATACGAACCCTCGTCTCCAACATGCAAGGCCGATCCCTTAACCACTGTGCCACTGCGAGCTTCAAGATACTTCAACACAAATTTGCACAAATTCAGATGGGCATTTGTCGGACGAGTTGAATGTTGTGACAGTAATGTAACAACGTAGCAAATATCAGGCCTAGTACAAGTCATCAAGTAGATCAAACTTCCAACAATTTCACGGAACAGTTTACGGTCGCACAAATTTTTAGAGTCAGCTTACATCAAGCTTGTTGGCACTGGGGTTGGCATTTGTGAAGGAGAGGACAATAATCATTTGTCCAATTTTTGCTGCCTAAATATAGTAAACTAGATCTAAATAAACGACTTTTCTTCTATGCACTTTCGGGGGCAATTGAGTATTGAAGGAGTTAAAGCGGTGTGTTAATTCTCGTCTTTGAAGACGAATGCGCTCTAATAAACAGCTACTAATCGATTTTTGAATTTTGTTGCTTGAATCACGCTAATAACATCGAAATGAACTACTTTTATCTCTACACTTTTAACGGCAAATGAGTATTTTACGAGTTAGAGCGGTAGGTTTAGTTGTTGCGCGATTGAGCTGTTGAAAGTACGTTTGGGTACTTCGTAATTTATTATTTGCCGACCCCGCGGAGCCTGAACTCCCTTCTAGGGTCTTTTAGTTAATAACACAATAGAAATTATCACCCGAAAATAACGAGTTGTAGCGGTATGTTAACTTTCGTCTAAGATGGGGGGGGCATTCGAGCGCGTCGAAAGGGAGAGTCCATTGTAGTGTTGCCATCCGACGCGCTCGATGAATTACGTCCCGCTTCAAACATCAGAGTTACGGTAACTAATTTACCGCTATAACTCGTTGAATACTCATTTGTCCCCCGAAAACGCATGGAAGAAAAACTGTTTATTTCAATCTAATTAACTATGGTTAGGCGGCGAAAAGTGGAAAATCGATTATTGTCCTCTCCTTCACATTTACCCTGGGGTTATTTGGAATAGACCTAGGATTACAATCAGACATCCTTAATTTTGACAAAATTTTCTCAACATACTTTGACTGCTTCATCTCAATTGAGTCCTGCTCCACAACAAATTCAATGCCCAAAAATATTTTGCCACTCCTCTACAGTGTGTTCACCAACAGCATTAACAGAGTAAACAGGGTTTACAGAATTTAAATAATACAGCTAACCACATTTCTTAATATTGAATTCAGTCTTATCTGAAGCAAATAACATTGCAACATTTTGACTGAAATTAAATGATGAACCCTGATCGGTACTTGTGAAGGAGAGGACAATAAACCGGCTAGCCATTTTTGAGAACCCATCTTAAATCCTTCCCGAATTACCCTGACAAAAAAGTAATTTCTGAACTATAAGACGTACAATCTTGAAATTAGAACCAAATTAATGCTCGTGACGAGTACAACATTTTTATGTAATTGATAAATTTTTTACGCACCTGTGGGGGGCAGGAAGAGGGGCTCTCGTGACCCCTCAATAGTCGGCCGATTTGCTCTAAAAGGCTCATTTTGATAGCGCTGTAATTTCTTAACCATTCCACCTAAAAATTTGAAATTGGTTTCATTTTAAACATCAATTCATTCTCCAACTGTGAGAGTATAACAAAAGTCTCATACGCTTCCTGGGGAGGCAAGGATCGAGGTTTCCCTACCCTATCAATGGTCGGCCGATTTTCTCTGTAAGGCTCATTTTGATAGCGTTGTAATTTCTTAACCATTCCAGGGTAGGGAAACCGCGATCCATGCCTCCCCAGGAAGCGTATGAAACTTTTGTTATACTCTCACAGTTGGAGAATGAATTGATGTTTAAAATGAAACCAATTTCAAATTTTTAGGTGGAATGGTTAAGATACAACGCTATCAAAATGAGCCTTTTAGAGCAAATCGGCCGACTATTGAGGGGTCACGAGAGCCCCTCTTCCTGCCCCCCACAGGTGCGTAAAAAATTTATCAATAACATAAAAATGTTGTACTTGTCACGAGCATTAATTTGATCCTAATTTCAAGATTGTACGTTTTATAGTTCAGAAATTACCCTTTTGTCAGGGTAATTCGGGAAGGATCTAAGATGGGTTCTCAAAAAGGGCTAGCCGGTGGACAATAATCGATTTTCCAATTTTCTCTTCCTTTACATAGTTAATTAGATCTAAATAAACAACTTTTCTCGGTTAATGAGTAGCGTTTGGTAATAATCGAATTTCGAATTTTTGGCGCCGAAACATAGTTAATAAGATCGAAATAAACAAGTTTTTTTCTACGCACTTTCCGTCGCAAATGAGTCCTATCATAAAATTACTTTGCAGAGCAAACCATAAACTAACCTGCTCATAGACTTTGCTCCTATGCACTTTTTGGAGGAAATAAGTATTTAACGAGTTATAGCGGTAGGTTTAGTTTCGTGTTCCACAGCAGTTCCAGTCATTCAAACAGCAGAAACCGTTGTGCGCTTGAGCTGTTACGTTTGGGTACTTTGTAATTTATTATTAGCCGACCTCGCGGAGCCTGAACCCACTTCTGGGATTTTTTAGTTAATAACACAATAAAGGTTATCACCCAAAAATAACGAGTTTTAGCGGTATGTTAATTTGCGTCTATGATGGCTGGAATGCGCTCGATCATTTGAACGCGTCGGAAGAGAGAGTCCATTGTAGTCTTCCCTTCCGAACAATTTCTTCCCGCTTCAAACACTAAAATTGCGGCAAGTAATTTACCGCAATAACTCATTAAATACTCATTTCCCCCAAAAAGCGCATAGAAGAAAAGTTGTTTATTTATATCTAATTAACTATGTTTAGGCACCGAAAAGTAGGAAATCGATTATTGTCCTCTCCTTCACATTTACGCCCTGATCAATAGCAAAAAAAAAAAAGAGCCTGAACAGAGAAAATATTTTGCTTAAAACCGGGTTACAAAGAACATTTTTGAAAAGTACATTGTGTTTCCTGTTTTTGGCATCAGTCAGGGTAATCCTTGCATCACTTTTAGCATCAACAATGTTCATCCTAGAACCACCAGCTAACTTAATACAATGCTTACTAGGATCAAAACTTTTATCCAAAGATACAAACTTAGATTTATCACAAATAATGTGAGCAGTAGCTCCAAAATCCACCAGTAAATTAGCACTATCTTCAACAGAAGCATTTTCTGAGTCTGTTGTTACTTTAAAAACAAAAAGAGCTTTCCACATCTTTACTTTCTGTTGCCATTGCTTCCACAGTCTCTTTCTTTCGGCAAAAATTAGTATCATGAGATGCACTTTTACAAATGGAACACCACCGATTCTCTTTTGCACTGTAACTTTTACATTCAAATTTCTTGTGGCCTGACTTACCACATAAGTAACAAGTAATTTTAGCGTCAGTCACTTTCATAACTTTTTCTTGATTCTCACTGTGGCTTTGTCGGGTTTTCTTTGTTTTCTCTTTACTCTTGAGGGCGGATTTGAATTTCTGAAAGTTCATTTCTGCACTGTCATGTTGTGTGACGACGTTAGAGAACGCGTTGTAGGCGGCTGGCAATCCCCTGATAATCATGGCGATTATCAGTCCATCGCTGATAATTTCGCCGGCCCTTTTCAGGTAGGAAGCAGTGGTCTCTGCACGCAGCAAGTAGTCGGTTACAGTCTCGCCATTTTGCATCTTCAGCGCGGCCAACTCGCAATACTGAGAAATAATTCTCGGTTTACTGCTACCGAGGTAATGATCACGCAATATCTTCATAGATTTTCTTCCATCTCCATAGGCATCCCGAATTATTAACGAAAGGCTTTTATCATCGAGCCTTAGCACAAGCTCGAAAAACACTTGCTTGTTCTTCTCAACATCCAGGCTTGATTCTTCGCCCTCAAAAACGGAATTCAACGATTTCAAGTCTAGGTAGGCCAGGAATTTAACTTCCCACAATTCATACCTTTCATCATTGCCATCAAAAATAAGGTTACTGGGACCATAACCTGTTAGACCAGTCAGGCATTGTTCCATTTTGGAGTACGGCAACGATCACAAGTATGAGACGTGGGGTAAACAGAAAAAATCCAAACTAGGAGCTACTATATTGTACGTCCATCAGAATCGCCGACAAGAAGAAGAAAGAAAAACTCAGTGAGTCCCCACAGGAAGTTTGCTCATGAACATAGAAAATGGAACGGAAGTAATTTATTGGGTGACTGCGACAACTAATATATTTGTTTTAATTCAAATACTGAAGTTGGATCTCAACAAATCACCATCGCACAATCTTAGAACGAACATTAAGAATGGCCTGAGTATAAACACAATGAAGGACTGATCGTCGATGTTGTAACAAACTACGCTGCATTATAAAAAGCTACATTCAAAAAACTGAACAAACTTCGAAAATGAAACAAACCCCGTTGATTTAATTGCAGAAGCGGAAGAAAAACGTCCCCAGAAGAACAAGATTAAGAAGCAAACGAGATTGCAAAAAACGAATGTGCGAAAGTAATGAGGAGAGCCGATTCAAACTTAGCACCATGGGAGACAAAAAGCCCGTGGCTGGACTGCATACAGGAGGCATTTTCTATTACGAAAAAGAATAGTGTACAGATGCGCCGCAAATGCAAGTACGTACATCACCGGCTCGAAAGATTTATTCAAGAACAAAACATTTCAGACACTACGTTAGTCAGATTTGCATGTAAATTCATGTACAAAATACTTTACCACTATCAAAAACTCTGACTTTCGACATCAAATTTACGCTCAAAATGTTTACTATAACTTCTTTAATATTACTCAAACGCCTTATCTCTTAATAGTTTCCTTTTCGCTTTTTCCAAATTCAAGAATTCCAAACTTCTTGAGACTTGCGATATCCTTTTGTGCTCGCAGTGGCACAGTGGTTAAGGGATCGGCCTTGCATGTTGGAGACGATGGTTCGTATCCCGGCGCTGGGGCGGCGATTTTCCCCGTTGGGTATAAGGGAAAGCTCAAGCACAATACCCCACTCAACCCAGGTGTCGGAAATGGGTACCGGCTTTACGGAGGAACCGTCATGGTGTCCTATATATGGTGTTAGTTATAAGACATTTGAAAAACCAATGCTCAAGATCAAATGTATCAGGCTTGATTGGAAACAAAGCATCCTAAAATGCCGCTGTTTCTTTGTTTGTTTGTTTGTTTTGTTTTGACCAGCTTCCATCAGAAGACTTAAAACTTACATGCTCTCAAATTACAAGAAAATGACAAATTGTGATGCTGAAATATTACAGAAGCAAAATGAAAACTAACAATATACTGATGCTAAATACTAGCTTTCACCACAATAAATAGACAGAGTAAACCTCTAGCCATAAAGCAGCCATTTAAAGAAACAGGACCTTTATTTAAAAAATATAGATTAAAATGTTAAACCGTACTTTTTGACGCATTAGTTAACCCCACTTTCTTGTATATTTTATTAGTTCTAAAGTAGAATTATAGGAACGCTCAGTTATGTACCATAGGTTACAATGGAAATTGTTCATCACTAGGCAAGATGCTGGTAGAAGCCTCGTGGCTCATTTCATACTGATATTGTTCTGGAAGATATCAATTATGTCTTTATGTCTCCTTTGTGATATTGTACGTGTTTGAGACGGATAAATCTTTCAAACTTTTTGTTTGCCGCCTAGTCAAATGTTGGGCTCATTCAAAAATCTAAGTTCACTGGTTTCTCTCACCCTATACAAAATATATGGAAGATTGTCATCATTTGAAGGAAAACCATACCTTACTTTCATTTGAAAGAAAATCATTTGAACCATACTTTAAGATGTAAGATACACCCCTCATTTTAATTTACTAGATGTAATAAATTCTCAAGTTCTTTTTAGAGACAGTAGCAAGAAAGAAATTGGTTTAGTTGTTCGCTTGTTTTTAATACATAATCAAAGTATTCTCCCGTTCCTTTGAGTGTGTTTATGCGTTAACATGTTATCGTTTTAGTGTATCTAGTAATTTCAGTTGCTCGATTTGCCATCACAAATTGGCATTGACTGATGGATGTGCCTTTCCAAGTTAAAAAGATTTAAGACACTCACGCTTGCCCCAAGATGAAAGATGGGAGTGACAAATTACTGGAACTTTGTTTAGTTCAAAGCAGACGAGCATCAGTGAGGTGACTTGTGTGCGAACTGCTTGTGAGTCTCTGTTTCGAAGTTAAAGAACTTCAGTGAATTTGTTCGCATTAGAGTCATGTCACAAATATAAATAAGATTAAAACTGGTTTTGTTAGGATACGTGAACGTTTACCATCTGATTTTGTCTTCGGGGGATTACGCGTAAAATGTGAGTGTTTATGCTTCTTAAGCGATTCTGAATGAGTGATGAAAGCGGTTTAGTTTTTATAATGTCAAGACGTCGAAATTATGCTAAGATCAGTTTATATAGGTCATTTACGATGCAAATAGCGAAAGTAATTGGCATTCTCTGTTGTATTGGTTATAAACGACTTTACCTGAAATTTGTGTGAAGAATTTTCGTTTTAGAGTTGTTATTTGTCTCAAATTCCATGTGCTGTACTCAGTTATTCGAATAACATCAAGATGACAGGAACGTGAGCAAGTTCCCTATCGATTGTTTACAAATTTGTGTTATTGTCTTGTAATAATTTAGTATTTCCCTATTACACTGTAGCAGTCTGAAAAGTGTGGTTAGTCTATGGTTTGCTCTGTAAAGTAATTTTATGATAAGGGGACCTTAATTTATTAAAAGAAACTTTCCAAATTTTGCAATTTATTGTTGGAATAATTAAAGTTTGGTATATTATGCAGAAATAGTTCGGAAAAAAATTTGAAGACTCCTGAGTTTTATGCATATAGTTTATAAAATTTGTATCATCTCTTGAGACTATGAAATAGCAGTCTCATGTTCTTGCTCAACACACAATAATATAATATGCCACAACCATGTGAAGCATTTAATTTGAAGGACAAGCATGTACAGTATAGCTGAGCCAATGACATACAACCTCACATTGAAAGGCTAAGTCCAATAAAAATTTATTCTCAATAATTTTATAATCACTGTTTAACTGCCTTATTTGATATTAAATTATAATGCTGTTTCTGAAATATAGATAAATATCAGACTTTAAAGGAAAGACTTGCATGTTTATTAAAGAAGGTACAAAGTTAAATCTGAGATGGAATGCTAACTTTACTAATATTAGGTATATATACAGATAAAAATGCTATGTGTAAAGGGAATAATATCATTTAACATTATCATGAGCACCAATGCTATTTGCATGATGTAGCACTAAGGTTACTTTCTTCTAATTTTACTCAACATTCAGTAGTGTTAGCCTTACCACATGCAAGAAATCATTGGTTATATGCTTTTGGGTATCTCAGCTATTAATAGGCTTTTAAAATCTTTATCTTTTATGCCCACTTAGCTTCTTTTTCTTTTTCAAAACTTTTTTCTTTCTTTCCTTTTTCTTCCTAACTTGCTGTTTCTCTGTATAGCGTGTCTTGTGTGAAAACTCGGGGTAAATGTTGGGAACAATGCACCAATCGATTTTCAAATTTTTGTTGCTTGTATAATGGTTTTGACATTAAAATAAACGACTTTTCTTCTATGCACTTTCTGTCGCAAATGAGTATTTAATGAGTTATAGCTGTAACCTAACGTAACTTTAAAAAAACCTAACATAGGTTGTACATACATAACGTAATATAACTTAACGTTCATTTGAGCTGTTTAAATAGATATTCTATCATAACTACGCTTGAGTCTCCCCCTAAATTTTTCTATATCCCAATTTCTAACAGAAAATGAACTAATTTTTGTTGTTAACAACAATGGAACTGCAATGAAGGATGAAAATTGGCTTACTGCTATAACACCTTAAAAACTCATTTGCGAAAGAAAGTGCGTAAAAGAAAATTATATATTTTGATGTCGTTATCATTATAGAAGCAACAAAAATTGGAAAATCGATTTGTGCATTGTTCTCAACGAATGCCAAACTCACCTGCATGGATTCCCCAGTTTACTTAGTATGTGCTAAATGGTTTCTTCTCTTTCTTCTGGGAAAATGTCTTTGCCTTGGAAATGGAGCCTTAAACTTCTAAACTATGTAATGTTTTTAAAGAATTACAAAGGTATATCAATGTAAATTTCCTAATTTCCCATGTTAGTGATGAGTTAANCATCGTTACGTTAATACCGTATTACAGCATATTTACGTGTCCGCTCCTTCACTTTTATATACGACGTTCTTAAAACTTCTAAGTTGAATAACTCAAAAATAACGCATCAGCGAGCAGAATGTCATATGTGGAAAACGTTTTTAAATGTGTTCCTTTAGTGATTCTTTGGAACGGAATTTCTAATTTCCGTGAAAGGCTTAAATTCAATATTGACCGATGATAATGCTATGTGTGAAGGGAATAATATCATTTAACATTATCATGAGCACCAATGCTATTTGCATGATGTAGCACTAAGGTTACTTTCTTCTAATTTTACTCAACATTCAGTGGTGTTAGCCTTACCACATGCAATTAATCATTGGTTATATGCTTTTGGGTATCTCAGCTATTAATAGGCTTTTAAAACCTTTATCTTTTATGCCCATTTAGCTTCTTTTCTTTTTCAAAACTTTTGTCTTTTCTTCCTTTTCCTTTCTAACTTGCTGTTTCTCTGTAGAGCGTGTCTTGTGGGAAAACTTGGGGTAAATGTTGGGAACAATGCACCAATCGATTTTCAAATTTTTGTTGCTTGTATAATGGTTTTGACATTAAAATAAACAACTTTTCTTCTATGCACTTTCTGTCGCAAATGAGTATTTAATGAGTTATAGCTGTAACCTAACGTAACTTTAAAAAAAACTAACATAGGTTGTACATACATAACGTAATATAACCTAACGTTCATTTGAGGTGTTTAAATAGATATTCTATCGTAACTACGCTTGAGTCTCCCCCTAAATTTTTCCATATCCCAATTTCTAACAGAAAATGAACTAATTTTTGTTGTTAACAATAATGGAACTGCTATGAAGGATGAAAATTAGCTTACCGCTATAACACCTTAAAAACTCGTTTGCGAAAGAAAGTGCGTAAAAGAAAATTATTTATTTTGATGTCGTTATCATCATAGAAGCAACAAAAATTGGAAAATCGATTTGTGTATTGTTCTCAACGAATGCCAAACTCACCTGCATGGATTCCCCAGTTTACTTAGTATGTGCTAAATGGTTTCTTCTCTTTCTTCTGTGAAAATGTCTTTGCCTTGGAAATGGAGCCTTAAACTTCTAAACTATGTAATGTTTTTAAAGAATTACAAAGGTATATCAATGGAAATTTCCTATGTTAGTGATGAGTTAATTTTTTTTACCTTTACATGTTGTCCTAATTTGGTTATTTATTTAGTATGCAATTAAAGAAAAAATTAGGAATTTCTGTTTCTTTAATGACTACCCTACAATGACTGGTTAAAATATCATAGAATTTAGCCGTTCAGAGGAATGCATCAATTGTGTCCATAGAAATAAGTGACTCGAGAAGGAAGATCTAAGGTCCTAAGCTGAAGGTTAAGTAGGTCTCATTCCTGTTGAAGTAGAAGGTTTTTTTTTGTAACAGACTCTTTTATCAGTTCTATGCTGTCCTGTTTTTTGCACTTACTACTTTGTTTGTGAACTTTTATTTTGTTTCAAAAACTGACGTCCTCATTTGCTGTTTCTATGCACGGGGTATCTTGTGAGGAACCACACCTTGTGCATTGATTCCCATTCCTTTTACCCCATTCTAAATGTTGCCTTCCTCTTTCCTTGCTGTGAAATATCTTTATTGAAGTTAAGGAGGTTTAAACTTACTTATTCAACCTATTTTGATGAAATGTGGTGTTAGTATCATGCACATTAACTGAGTTGTACGAATCAGTCATTTAAAAATTAGAGCACTAGATCTTTAGTTAGTAGTGGACTGAGTTACTATTGATTAGTCCTTTCAGTAAAGGTGTCCTTAGAAGGCATAGGGCAGACAAAACTTAGCTGAGTTAGGTTTGTCTGTCCTTCACTGTGTGGACTGGTACCCTCAGGAGATGTACTGTTGGGTTACTCAGCTAATAGATAAGGCTTCAGGACTTCTATATTTTGTGCCCACTAGGTTTTTTTTAGTTTTCATCTTTTTTCCTTTCTAACTTACTGTTAGTATGCACAGTGTATCTTGTATGGGAACAGAACATGTTCACACATTCCTGTTTCCCAGTTCATACAAAATGCCTCCTTTTCTTTGCTCTCTTGAGAGATTGTAGTTTTTGGGGCTAGGAAGTTTTGAACTAATTTAATGAATGATTATCTCTCTAATAAGTTCTTTTGAATAATCAATTCATGGTTTCCATCCAGGATAATGGTGTGCAATCCTCAGCTGATGTTACAAACTCTCAACTGAAGGATAAATCTGTTGCATTTCACCCATCCTTATCAGTTGATTCTTTATCTGTTTACACCCTTTGCCCATCACCTCATGCGTAAACAAAAACGATTATAGTCTACATCTTGTTCTGTGTTATCAAACTCAGTGAGTCTTCCACTCCAATGAAAATTTGAAATTTCATATCAGATGGATGAAGTCACATGCTTCTAGCAGCATGAAAATTTGAAAACTGTCACTGCTTTGTGAATTGAAAGTCAGTTCTCGGTCGTTGTATTCTGTACTTTGGTGACGGGCGGCGTGGCGTAATTGCGAAACGCTCGTCTTCCGTTCAGAAAAAAAATTTCCAGGCTTGATTGCAGTGGCAACAACGTGCTGGGCGAAATCCAAGGGGTCATGGCGTGAAAAAAACTTTGAGAGAGGAAATCAATTCAAAATTATCAGGGCCTGTACTGGGGGCCTAGGGTACTCGTCACTCGTAATTACGCTACATATGTAAACGTGATTTTGAATGCATCATGTGTCGGCTGCATTTTGCTCGGAAGAACTGCATTTTCCTCGAACAAAAGTTGTTGAGAATGCGTACCCTGCACTGACAGTGCACGCACATGACCTGCGCAGCACTCATCCGCAACAGCGACCGCGCCGCAACAGAGGAAGTCTGTGTGCAAGTTCGCGCTGCTATTTCACGTCGTCTTCTCTCCTGCTTCTCTTTCTTTGTTCGTCTATGCTCTCATTTCTTTTAGGTACTCTCATTTTATTTTATATTTGTTAATATTTATTTCTTGTGTTAGCTCCCGGTTCTTTCTTGTGTTTGCTCCCGTTTCTTTCTAAGACTTGCTCTTATCTCTTTGCTGTGTAGACATCCATTTGCATTTTATGTAATAAATGATCTAGTTTCATATTCATGTATGGTCCCAACAGTGTTGTAAGAGATGATCTTCTATATGCTGGAGGCTGCTGTCTTATGTCGTAGCCTGCTTTGGGCTGTTATAGGAATGCACCGTACATTCCAAGATTTTCGCTGTCATTTTTATCGGAAGTTTTTTGCAGAAAATATTATCTAGAACGCTCTGCAGTTAAGACCCCGGCGAATTTTTTATTCATCTCTAATATTTTATTATTGAAAATTCACGTGTTATTTTAATTAACGGCTAACATTTCCGTGCTTGTGGACGCTCGTTTTACTGGAAAGTGGAGGATGCATTAGCAATCTCTAGTTGTTTATCTTGATCCAACAAAAATCTTTTAAATGTGCATCCGCCGTGAATCTTTCCAATAAAATGCTTAAACTTTGATCGAAAACTTCTCTTTCTACACAAACCAGCGATTCCCTACGCGAGCTGCGAGCTTCTGTGCCCGCGTAGCTGTTACAATTCTTGAACTGAAGACGGCACGTTTTATGTTCATTCTTCAGTTTTGGTTTCACAGTGCAATGGGAGCATAACTGGTTGAACAAGTTCGACATCATTCCCAATGACCATTACGTGAAATTCACAAAAATTTCAGAACGTTCAAATCATAAGCATGTAGAGATTTGGGAAGGATTCAAATTTAAGCTATGAACACCGAAATTAGTTTCAGATCCACGGCACAGCTCATAAATTAGTGTGTAATTCGTCACGAGCGCTGGCTTTGCTTAAGTTCATGCTTCGTTAGCTCTCCTTTGTTTTCGCGTTGTCGGAAGGAAGGCTATGTTCAATAAAGCGTGTTGGTGCCACTTGTGTCTCTAAAACTACACGGAAAAGCAACATGAGTTTAATCAGAGTATTTTTGTGTCACGTGATGAATTTTTTTTACCTATTTCCAATCCCTTGAGCCGACTATGCTCGTATGTTAGTTTTTACGAGTGATTCATGTTATATTGAATACAATTCATTACAGTGTCAGTGATAAAGTTGGGATACACTCAGCGGTACCAAATATTTTCCAACGTACGTTGTTTCCTTTAGTTTGGAGAGCCGTCTGTAAGATTGTGCATTTTGATTCACTGCATGGGTAATTTCAGCAAATATATTTGAGCATCGACTAAGATCCGCTATAAATTATAATATAACTATTTGTTCGTGATATTTATTTGTTTCGCAATATTTGAAGCAATGTATTAGTATTTTACTAGTCATTTCGCGATGTTTGAAGCGATGTACCAATATTATACTAGTTACTTTGCGACGTTTGAAGCTATGGATCAGCGTTATACTAGTTATTTCGCTAAATTTTCGCATCAACATTATACTAGTATTTTGCAATATTAGAAGCAATGTATCAACATTATACTAGTATTTTGTGATATTGGAAGCCATATATCAGTATTATACTAGATAGCGACCAGACAGCAGGTGTCCGTTGCCCGCTGCAGCGTCGGTAAATGCTGGAGAGTGGCAGGCGCTATGGTGTCGCCCTCGTTTCTGTGCTATTATTCTTAATGTGAGAATACCATTGACCAAATTTTGCCCTTAGCTTTCGGTGGAATCATTGGACGTTTGCGAGGTTTTCGGTTGTACTGGATACCGGTAAAAAGCGTAGACTTCAAAACTTCAGGAACTTGGTACAGCGCGTGCATGATCGTCAAGCTGCGCACATTCAGTGTCGGGTCACGTCCGTGAAGTGTTCCTTTATGGAATCAGTTATGGTATTTGTGTCGAAACTCATGTCAGGGATAATCATCTCGTGTGTCTCCCTCTATCAAAAGAGCTCCACATCAAAACCTCCCACATCTTATTGAAGTGCGCATTGAAACCGCCATGAGGAACCTGCATGTCTTGGTTTTACTCCTTGCTGTTTGATTTTTTTCGCTCTTTGCTGTTCTCAAACCACTGTCATTAGAATGACAATTATTAGGAAGGTTGCTTGTGACACTAGACTAGGAAGGAACTACATTCGCATGTGAGCAGCATAGAGTGCATTTGGATACGAATTTGACCAGAAATTAAATGTGTTGGAGCTGTTTTTTAAAATAAATTTTGAAGTCCACCTAAACGTTAAAGGTTCAACATTCTACATCCTTGAAAAACCGTACGATCCTCATTCAAATACAGCTCTAGAATTATTTTTTTATCACATTCGTACTTAAATGTGTTGGTTAAATTTTACTGCCGAGTAGCAGTTCCTTCATCATTGCGACGTTGGTGTCAACCTCATGCCAGCGCCAGTCTCATGACGGTGGTTGTAGGAACGGTGATATAAGCAAAAAATTCAGACCGCGAGCTAGGTTAGTATTAATAACAAACCTCAAAAACCAAAAAACTCGGGACGTGTTTTTAATGCATTTTCTACTTTTTGTATGTTTTCCATGTGATCGTTTTATGTGAAGCCTGATAATAACGAGTGGCCGCAGATGGACGCGAGCACATGTCTGGAGCTTGCGCTGGAGGGAGAGCGCCTCTGCAAGGCGGGGGACTGCCGCGCTGGCGTCGCCTTCTTCGAAGCCGCCATCCAGACAGGCACGGACGACCTGCGCACCCTCTCTGCCATCTACAGCCAGCTCGGCAACGCCTACTTCTACCTCGGCGACTACGACAAGGCCATGGACTACCACAAGCTCGACCTCACCGTCGCCAAGTGAGTGTTCAGGCGCCTTCTGTTCGCTTGTTTGCCGGCTGGGACGCTCATAACTCGAGCAGCAGTTGATGTTCGTCATGATGGGTTCTTTGGCAGATTCTTCTCTATGGCTCTTGTTATATAAGAGCAGTAGAAAGAAAGCACGTCTTACCTGAGTTTCATGTTCTAAGTTTCCGCGATGTGAACAGCGTGAAAATTTCAACATTTGAAGTATGATACTTTTTCAAACTCCTGGTAGAATTCTTACAGCGTCATTTTCATGCAATTTATACTTTTGTGCAAAATTCTCTCCTCTGCCAAATCGGGTGAGCTTCGTACCTGCAATCACGAAGTGTAATGGCTTCAGACAGCCTAGCCATTCCGTCTCAATTGACAATTCGCCTCAAAAATTGAAATATTTTTTCTTTGGTTTTCCTCACTCGTATCGCCAATTTCAAGTCTTTGGTGTTTTTTAAAAAATGTGTTACGCAAAGACAAGAGCCTCATGATTGAGTTTTGTAGGATTTATTAGCTCCTTGCCAGTGCAAGACTATACGAAGGACCTGGGCCTGGCGGTAATTTGCACTTCTATTTCTCATCTTGATCAGGACAGCTCTGTATGTAGATAAAAACTGTTTTCGTGTTTTTTGCAGTCCTTAAAACTATTCAACTATGCATTAATAATCATCGACTCTACTTGCTATAAAATACAGTTCATAGGCACTGCTGTTTATTATAAGTAAAGACTCAATTTAATTTCAAGCAGAGTTTAGTCTCATTTTCGATGAGGGCCCGAGCCAAGAGTTAGGTAGGCCTTCTTTTTGTTTAAATAAAATGTTTTTTTATGTTAAGGACCACCTTTTTTCGGTTCACTGCTGTCCTGCTTTTCAGCACCTACTGCTTTCTTGTTCAACTTGTATTATTTCATTGACTTCTTTCTCAAGTTACTGTATCTACGCCGTTTCTGCATAGATTCCGCGTTATCTTTTCTTCATACTAAATTGTGCCTTCTTCCTTCGTCTCTTCGAAACGCTCTTGTTTTCAGCCGTGAGGGAGGCTTGAACTAACAAATAATCTAATCTAGTGTCGTTTTCAGTTTGTTAGAGCAAATTGGCGCGGTGTCTAAATTTATCAAGAAACTTCACTAATTACGCCACGTTTCAGAACGATGGGGGACCGGCTTGGGGTGGCCAAAGCCTCGGGAAACTTGGGCAACACGCTGAAGGTGATGGGCAAGTTCAGGGAGGCCATCCTCTGCTGTGAGCGTCACCTCCTCATCTCGCAGGAGCTGGGCGATAAGGTGCGTGCTCTCGTTCTGTATTTAGCTTTGGTAATGTTAACGGTAATCCTGGAGCGTCCGTCTTGAACACTTTTACTGCGACTTGAGCCACTGCTGCTACGTGGAGGGGATTTTCATAATGCTGCTCACCGACCAGCAGTCACAAACTCAATTTTCACAAATACTGAATCAAAACTAAATGAAGGTATGATCCAGTTAATATTTGCTATTTGCAACATTGCTTGCTACAACTGACTTCCAATTTGAGTTGAATGTTAAACTCCAGTTTTACCAGCCACAGTCGAAGTATTAAGTTGGTGTCACAACATCAATACATTTGGATGCCTGTCCTCAGACGTAACAATAATAATAAATGCTAGTGTAATAACAATCCGTTATTACACTAGCATTTTTGGGTTGTGAATTGTACAGACGGTCAAAAATAATTTTTCTCAGTGGTTTTCTCTATTAAATTATGGTAATGATTACTCTCCTCGCACCAAGGTCCTCATGTGTTACTGGATATTCTATGGGCCTCAATGGTTACCAAGAAATGGAAGAATAATGAGCCTAGTGTGACTTTCCTTTGTCGTAGACCTATTTTTTTTTTTTTTCCGCTGTTATTTCCTTTCATTGTCGTGACATGAGGTCACAATTATTTTATTTTACTAATGAAGATTAAATGAGACTTTTCAACGTCCACAGAATAATGATTAATTATCAGTCAATTTATATGGTAGCGTGCCACTAACAACTTCGATAACCAGTCTCCATCCTTAATGGGAAATTAACGATGCAGGAAACACATTAATTAATTAATCCCTACAAAGAATACAAAATTACTAACACGTTGAATGAATCTAGCGCACCTATTACATTAAATGAATCTAGCGCACTTATTACATTTCGAGTTAATAAACGAATATACGCTTAAGGCGTGACGTTGATATAAACCTATGCACAGGAGAAATAGTTATGAATTGCTTCGAGGGAAAATGCTCTAAATGGAACTCATCTTATGTTGGATTCCAGGAAGATATGTGCTTTGGGCTTTGTGACTGCTTTAATTTACGTTAGTAGTAACACTGAGTTTACACTCGTTATTTGCGAAACATCAAGATAGGACGAAGTCCGGCCCCGCAGGGGCGGACTGAATCAGAAGCACCTCTTCACTCAGTCACCGCCCAAAGCTTAATGCCCTCTCCCGCTCCTCAAAAAGGTAGCGAGCTGTCACGCATGACTTTGCACGATATTTGAAGTGTGATCTGATTAATTTCCACAAATAAGCAGTTACGTGTGACTCGAGCGTATTGAATTATATTCGAAAAGGGAAACATTAATTCTCGCTAACTATAGAAGCAATGGAATTGACATTAAGCTATTAAATAATGGCATAAATACAAATTGTACCATAACCCTTCTTGGTGCCGGCGTCAGGCAACTCCTTCGGCCAGTTGACGCCCTTCTTATATCCTCGTTCTTGAAGTCGGTGTGAAGGTAGAAGCAAGAGGTGATAACGTCTAGCGCACTTACGACACTCCTCACGGCTGATTTGAACACATCATATGTATGGAGCGTCCTCCATTAAATGACAGTTTCTCATACGTCGTGGTTAAAAACCATGACACCTTAACCATCGCATTCCCTGCAAATTTCTTAGTAATTCTCACACATGTCACGATGACCTTTGGATCGCTGCGTGTAGACCAGATTTTTCCTATATTGGTACATGGGTAAACATACCATTACTGTGGTCTGCTTGCCAAAATTTTGTATAAAATACAATTTTATGATATGCATTTGTTACCTAAGCCATTACTTTGTTGCAGGTCGGAGAAGGCAGAGCTTTGTACAACCTGGGCAACGTGTACCACGCGCAGGGCAAGCACTTGGGCCGCGTGGGGCCCCAGGAGCCTGGGGGCTTCAGCGACGAGGTGAAGCACTGCCTGCAGAAAGCGGTCGAATATTACGCCGGCAACTTGACGCTCATGGCGCAGCTCAAAGACAGGTGGGCGGAACACAGACTCTGCTTCTTGATTGTTGGGTAGGGCTTGTGCTTCTGAAATTTAAGTTGTCACTCAAGACAAATAGCCTGTCGATAAAGAAAAAATAGTGATTGTAGTAAGAACGCGGAAACTGAAAGAAACTAGTTTGCAATGACCATGATTGCGCAACTCATTCATCAGGGCGATTTTTCAACAATAATCGTTGGATGCACCTCGAATGGAGTTGCTCTTGACTGTGGACTGAATGGGCTGTTGGCTCGCCGTGCAGGTCTGCAGAAGGCCGGGCATGCGGGAACTTGGGCAACACACACTACCTCCTGGGCAACTTCGCGCAGGCCATCAGGTATCACAGCGAGCGTCTCACCATCGCCAAAGAGTTCGGGGACAAGGCAGCAGAGAGGCGCGCTCACAGCAACCTCGGAAACGCCCATATCTTCCTGGGGGAGTTTGAGACCGCCGCCGATCACTACAAGTGTGTGCTTCGCTGCTGTTTGTGTGTTTCTTTTGCATTAGAGCTGCTGCTGTTTGGGGGTCGATGGTGTACCTCTCACATATTTACGTTGAAGTTTGAGCGCTTTATGGTGTTTTTTTGTTAGTGCTGTTTTTTGAAGGTCTGGTGACGTGCTTTTCACTTTGTGCTGTTGTGTGAGGTATTTTGTAGTGTATATTTCATTCGTACTATATCGCGCCGTAGATCTCACAGTTCAATAATTCAATAATGTGAATTTCGTATTATTGAACTGTGAGATCTACGGCGCAATATAGTACGAATTACTCAAGCGCTAGCAAATTAATGCTAATACTACTACTACTACGTATATTTCATTCAGTCATGCTGTTGTATGAGGGTCTAGTTGCGTGCCTCTCCTCAATTTGAGCGATCATTTGCTTAATGGGAATGCCCGTGCATCGCCTCTACTCGGGCACATATAGAATAGATTTGGAGTTGTTGTATCGATGATGGTCACATCATGCCGAGCCCTTCATCTCTTTAAGAATCATCAGTTTTCAGTCTAGTTTTTAGTTATACTTAGTTCAAAATTTTGCTGCGTGCTTAACACTAGTTTGGATTTTCCTAAGTAATTGTCTAACATGTTAGAGAAATGTTACAGGATATGAAATTAAATATTTTTGCCGAGTCGCTTCTCGCTTTGATGTCTTCAATCAGTAAAATGCTTCTACAACCTGACGCCTTAAATCGAAAGAAATTGCATGATTTGGAAATCGAAATATCAAAACTGACAAGGCGGCTGTAAAAGCGTTTGGAGTAACTAAATCGCTAACATGTTTACTATCATAAAAAATATGATAACTTGCAACATTAATTTAAGGTTCTTCTTAACATCATAACTAAATTGATGTTCAAGATGCGCTCTTTAGTTTGACTCTCATGTTTGAGCTCTGCAATAAGTATGTACAGAGAACTTTCTCTTTTGATGAAAAGCTTCTGAGCTCTGGTTGTTTTGTAAGGAAAAAGAACAGGCCTTAGACTCTTACAATGGATGAGAGAAATTAAGTGGATCAATCTATGGGAATAAGAGCTCCCATGGGGACAATGTGAGGGCCCGAGCTAAAGGTTAGGTAGGCTTTCTTTTTGTGATAATAACATAGGTTTTTGTTCTGTTACGGACCAACTTTTTTTCTGTTCACTGCTGTCCTGCTTTTTCAACACCTACTGCTTTCTTCTTCAACTTTGATCTTGTTTCATGAACTTCTTTCTCATCTTACCGTTTCTGTGCCCTTTCTGCCTAGATTCCACGTTCCGTTAACTCCATACTAAATGGTGCCTTCTTCCTCCCTCTCTTTGTATCTCATTTATTGAGGATAGGGAGGCTCAAACTAACTAATAAACTAAACTAATTCAGTGGATCAGGCGAAGAGAGAGGCCACATTACCTCACTTCAAAATCGTTGAAAATAGCCCTGACACCACCTTTGTGTCCTGTTCGGCGTGTGAGATGGTGCGCTGTTATGTTGGAAAAGAAACAATGCTTTTAAAATGCTTGTTAGCTTTTTTGCTCGCAGGCCTCAACATTTGTGTGATGTAAAAAATAGTGTTGACAACTTTTGCACGTTTTTCAGCAATAATGGGAGGAGATTTCCAAGTTTTGGAAATGGTGGCCCACTCACTGACCAAAGCAGGTTTTGACTTTCGATACCTGCTATTTTGGAATCTGGAATGTCTGCGATGAACTACTCTCCCTGTACTCCCTCATTCTAACTGTTGAAGTTTGTCGCAACTCCTCAGGAGGGATAGAAATATTGTAATCAGAGTCCCCAGGGTAAAGAGACACGGTCCTGAGCTGCAGGTTAGGTAGGCCTTCCTCTTCTTGAAATAGGACATTTGTTTTACTATGGACCAACTTTTTCAGTTCACTGATTACTTTTTACAGCACCTATGACTTTCATCTTCAACTTTTATTGTATTGCTTCGTTCAATTTTTTAATCTTGCTGTTTCCATGAGCTGGGTATGGGGACACACCTAGTGCATACATCCCCCGTTCCCTAAATGGTGCCTTCTACCTTTTTTTTAGGAACATCGTTGTCGTGGTTGAGAAAGCATAAACTAACTCATAACAAAATCTAACCTTGTCTCAACATTGGAAAGCTTCTCATCTGAAAGCAAGATGTCATCTCAGTCAGCATACTTTTTTTTGAACTGTTTTGAATGAACATTTACTCTAGCGTCTTTTTTTTTTTTGTTACTTTTGCGGCTTCAATGTGGTGATGAGTTAATTTTTTAAAACTGTACATGTTTTTCTTCTCCTATTAATTTCTGTGGTTAATTTCTGCTTTTAATTTTTCAAGTTTTGCCGGATCTTTGTTTTGACGGCTATGGTGATCTTGAGACTGGAAAAAGTGTGACTGCAATCACTCCAAAAGTGGTAACCACCTCAGTTCAGACGTTTTACTGTATGTTGATTGCATGTATAAACTACTCATAGCATTTTAAGGTCAATATATTGTCTCTTTGGGATGTGAAATGATGTATGAAATTTTCAATGAAGTGAATCATGAAGTAAGTTGTACGAGTGAAGACAGTCGTGAAGATGCGGCTTGTCTTACAATGACTGCCGGTCATGCAGACAC
>JACJUY010001415.1:143482-181327 GCA_014220935.1 Platorchestia sp. MABIK | reverse complement strand
GACTGCAGACTGTGCAGATCGTAAGTTGTGTATTTAATCCCGTCTAGCTCACCAGTCCATCTTTCTTCTTCCTGCTCTCATACTTACCCACGATCTAACCTACTCGTTAGCTTCTTTGTGAACATTTGTTTTATTGAAGCAAATTCTCATTTTGTTTCTCAAGGCTGTTAAGTGTTGTGCCAAATAAGCCCTCAACAATACGCCTCATAATTATACTACATCCTTAATTGTATCGTATGCTGTCCAAAATATACTGATTTAGCTACTGCTGGTGTTGAAATATTTGCTCCAAATGAAATGGAAAATAATACTTTAGGTTCATGTTGTAGATTAGTCAATCAATTAGTTATGAATTTGTTGACAACGTCCGCTCAGGTCAATTTGCGGGAAGTGAAACGCTTTGGAGCGAAATTTTATTAGAGCACTTTTTTGCAGTTCAAACCCCAAAATAGCATGAAATTTGAATATTATTACGATAAATTATTTTTAAAATTTTTACTTCCATTCTCGATCTGGCCAGTCTTGCAGGTGGCGAGGGCACGTCTATCTGATATGTCGTGCCGGTTTTTCCACTCCCAATCCTGTGTTTTTCTTCTTGGTGTGTTCTACCGTTCCAATTTTCACAGAATTAATTAGTTTTTCATAATTACTCTGTCTTATTTTACTGTATTATTTCATGTTATTATCAATCAACTACAAGCTGTTCAAACAACTCGAGTAGGATTGTTGATGTATTCTGAAGCAGCAGTGGACTGTATTTCACGTTGGGGTCAGCAACGTGTCCTTGGGCTGCTGTAGGACTAGAAACGTATGAATTGCCTATGTATGTAAGTTTTATATGGTGCTGCAGTTTATTTTGCTTAAAGTAGTGAAGTATTCTATTACAAATGAAAGTTTGGTGTATAGGAATTCCTCAAATAATGTGGTACTGACGTATGTGATCTCTTCCGTTCTATCAACGCAGTCATTAATTGCGATTCATTTTGCGTAATAATTTTGTTCAGATTTCAATCCACCTACTATTTGTAGCCTGTGGACGTCTCATCTCGTTCGCTGCTGCATGGCCACCGGTGATCTCTGAGGAGGTGTCCACAATGTGGGTGATCCACCAGTGGTCACAGAGTACATTTCTATTTTTACGTTACTTAACCAGTCATATGATGCCACTTTTCAGTGAATTTTTTCGACCAATCAACAATTAAGTGTAGTTGGAGTTAAATCTTAAATTTCAGTTTTACTTACCGCATTTATTTAGGTAATTTCGGAGCGAAAAATCAAGGAACTCAAATGAAATTATACAAGCGTAGCTGTCAATTTTTGTTTAATATCGAACTCGCTTGATTGAATACTTCGCTCTTCCTCCAAGTGCCAAACCAAGTTCGGGCGTCTTCGAACGATCAAGAGAAACCCTGTTGCAGCTATCAGCATCAGCGAATACTTCGATATCCTTACCTCTTAAATCCTCGAGAATAATATGTTCGCATGTGTTCCTCGGGAGTAAGTCCATCTTAAAACTTATTCGAGTGTGTGCAAACTAAGTCTACTCTCGTCAACACTTCTTCTGAGCTTAACATACTAAACAATAGCCGGTGCAGGAGACGACTATAAGTTTATATTTGTACCTGGTTAGCGGTATCCCTTTTTGTCATGTATAAGGAACCGACCTCCTGCGTAAGCGTTGTCGCCTTTACGTGTGTTAGTATCTTCGTATCTTAAAATGCCATTTTTAGATGCTCTCCGTTATTGGCGGGAAAATGCACTTGGAATGACTGTGACTACAAAATCTAATTTCCTCGTCATCCATCTACGATTTGGTAGTGAGCGCTTAAGAATATTAAGCGTGGTGGTTACGGATAGTCTTTCTTGAGTGTTGCATGATGATCCTTCCCTGAGTGTGCCCCTCAAGGTTGTGTGTGTCAACTAGGTATTTCATGGTGCTTCAGTTTGGATACGTTCGATCCAAACATTTTTGAACAGATATTACCATACCTCTCTACTTATTGTAGCGGGTTCGTATTTTTCGTTGATAATACCAGCATATGTAGAGCAAGATTTTCCTCTGGTCAACCTTGAATTACCTATGAACATTTTCTCTTGCCAAGTCAGAACCAAGATGCATGTTCATTCTAACATCCGTAATTTAATTTGGAGAGTGTCTCGGTAAACCTTAATTTCATGCCTATATTTTCAATAATGTTTTATTTGATAAAATGACCAATATTAGGTCTTAAGTAATGTACAGTAGTGAAAATAACTTAAACGAGACTAACGATTAAACGAGACTAATAATTAAATTCCTCGACAGCGACTTTCTCACCATTAGACCGCCCCTAAAGTGAAGTGTCTTCCCGTGATTTCGCACACCTAAAAAGTTTCAAGATTTTTTCCCGAAAACTGCTTGTCTGATAGCTGGTATCGTTTTGACATGGTTGATAATTTTATGGAAAACTCATTAAAACAGTGTTACTTCTTTTGGAGTTTCTAAACGGTGAATTGTTCTCGGAAAGTAAGATGTATTTTTCTCACATGTAGTTGAAGGCTAAAAGCAATTTGCTAGTTTCACTTCTGCTCCGTCTCGCTTGCAGTAGAGCTTGAAGTGTATGGTGCAATTTGTTCGATAATCATTCCTATCAAGCATGTCCATCGTTTATATTTCTATTGAAGCTAATCATATTTTAGAGTCTCTATATTTCATGTTTTATATCACTAATGTTCATTCTTAGGGTTAGACGTGCGTGCATGTGTGTACAGTGTTGTTCTAGTTTGTGTGAGCTCTACAGAGCGACGTATCAACGAACACGATGTTGTTGCTAGTCTGTAAGCCGTCTCTTCTGTTCAGGCTTCGAAGTGGCGCCTGTCCTGCTTTTTTCAATGTATTTTGTGTATTTCAACTCGACTTCAAGTGACTGCCCGAGTAAAATTGTAGATAGACTCTGCATTTTATTTTTCCTGGTCTAGATTCTTCATACCTTCGCCAAGTTTAATATAATTTGGTGTGTGGCCCAATAGACCACTCTAGAATAGTTTTTGCTCGGTTAACTGTTGCGTCGTATTGAACAATCGATACACCATGAACAGATTTAATTTTAGCGACTGAGCAATTGTGTGCAAAACGCATAAATCCGTGGCTGTTCGAGTGAATATCTAAATACTCGTAATTTCCTAAATAACTAATCATTGACTAATATCTTTCGAATGAAATTTTACGTTTTTCAGGCAAGACTAGCAAACCGAAAGAAATATTTTATCCATTTCATCATGTCCTAGGTCATGAAACTATCAAGAATTGTAGCTGGTCTTGAGTCCACAATTTCTACATCACTCCACCAGCAGACTCGTCAAATGTCATGAAAATTACAGCTATTCAGAAACCAACGGAGAAGTGATAACTCTAGATTGTTTTCTTGCACTCGAGATAAGTTATCCAAGAGTCGAAGAACAATAATTGACCTTGCATTTTTAATGTGTTGAAGAACGAAATAGACCATAGACGGTCACCATGGTATGACTCCAAGGTTTGAAAAAAGGTCCCTGGTTGTCCAGAGACTTTAACTTGCTCGTCAAGTCCATGTTGCGATTTAGTTTACGGCATCATGCAAAACTGAACTAATTACAATAACATTTAGGTTCGGCATGCATGATTTTCAACCCCCCCAGCCTGCGTCGTGGGCTATAGGTTACATTGTATTGTTGCAGCTATACATAAGTTGTAAAAAGTTGTAGGTTGACATGTTGGTGGGAAATTTCTAAACGTGAGGGTCTTTATAGTTTTTCGATATACCACACCAAGCAACATAATCTCCACACTAGTGGTCGGCACGTGTAATAGCCTAACATCGGAAATGTAGTAACTTAGTTTGTTTACTTTGAGCGGGATTATATGTGAACACACTTGAGGTATTACAAAAGTATAAACAATTTTTATTCCATACAGCACACGTAACTGAGAATTGAGGATAGTGATGTGATTGTCCACACTGAATACTAGTCGCACTAGATACCATTACTTATCAAAAATAATAACTGACTTGGTACAAATTGATACTATGCAGATGCATGATCAGCTTAACTTTCTAATTCAAAGACGAGATGAAAATGTTGTGTGTGCTGCAACAAGTAATAAAGAATTTTTGAAATTCGATCTATGCTAAATTTATACACAAGTTGTTGTAAATCGTCTATGCCCGAGTCTAGAATCAAATACTTTCAAAATCCTAATGATGCAAATTCGAAAGCAGCTTTCGAGATGAGTTGTAAGCTTTATTTTTGTTGATACCAAATAACTCATTAAGATGTGAAAAATTTTCTAATCCATCTCGCATTCGAACAGATATTGATTGCCAACCAAATTGACAGAAAATCGAATTATTTTGTCATTATTTCAAAATTTTGTCTCTGCCTCAGTTTTCAACATATTGTATTATTTAAATCTATTTACTGGTCATCCCTGAACACACTCAAAATTTCAATTCAATTCTTACTAGTTTTATAGCATATATTCGTCGTTTTCGTGGGCTATAACAAAAGTTTTGAAGCTCATTCAGACCCGGAGTCAATTAGACTATGCAATGGATCAACCTCATCTTCAAATTGTCCTACAGCATGATTTTCGGATCTTTTCCAGATAAGCCTCGCCACTAATGCAACACACAAGTTCACTCACTTGTAACTAAAGATAAAAAAATGAATAAAAGTGTCCTTCAACTAACAACCAATCACAGGATAGTTTTCGAAATGAGCATCAACAAATTTTGGCGCGAGTTCGTGATTGTCAGCTGAGGTGGACGGTCGACAAGCAAGAGCGTGAGTGAAATGTAAAGTATCCATCAACTAATAATTTAATAAGTTTCTATCCACCTCTCTTTTTTTTTCTTCTTCTTTCGAGTGTGTCTGCTTCATTGGCAGCACGGTATGGGGAGATATAAAAAAGGAAGGAAGGGGAATGACACCTCTGGGTCTTCTGATGGAGACTCGGAGGGGGACTCTTCTCCTCTGCCCTCTCTTTCAACTAACCTAACTTCACTTCCAACTTCTGATTTTCAGTTATCAGGAGAAATGCTTATGGATGTGGACCAAAATCAGTCAAATCCTTCAATTTCAAATCATGTAGACCTGAATGTGGGAAAAAATTCCCAACTCATCTCAAGTCTAGAAAACCCAAACTTTGAGGGATTTTGCCAGCAGGGTGGCCAGAAAACGAACAGCTCAGATCCCGAGGCTCTCACTACCTCAGCTCAAAGAGCTATAAATTGAGTTGGCCTCCAAGGCTCAGATACCCAAGGGCATGAAACACAGGCAGAGCAGCCATGTGTTATCATTATAGAACCAGTTGCTGACAATCGCCCAGTCACCAAGTTCTTTGCTAAAGATATCTCCCTGAGCAAAGCCTTAGCTAATTCTCCTCTAGGCAAAGCAGGCATCAGCAGAATGAGTAAAAACTTTCAAAAAAACTTACTAGTAGTGACAATGAATGAAAGTGCTACTAAAATCTTCCTATCCTTCTGTCTGTCACTGAAATAGGCACTGGGGTAGTAAAATGTAGATAACCTCTAAATCAAACCAGGTCATTGGGAGTAATTGGACCATTTGGGGAAGATACCACCAATGAAGACTTGACTGAAGCACTGAGCCTGGCAGGCTACGATATCACCACTGCAGAAAGAATCTTTAAAGGTAAGGAAAAATCCAAAACTTCCATGTTTAAAGTTCATTTCAATACCTGTTCCCTTCCATCCTATGTGTACTTAGGCCATCAACGCTACAAAGTTAACACTTTTGTGGGAAGTCCCTGGCAATGTTTTAAGTGCCAGAGATTTGGCCACAGTGCTGCAAACTGCAGGGGCTCTCCACGGTGTGTGGCTTGCAGTGGCCCCCACAACGTGAAGGACTGCCCTACTCAAGGTACGCCCAAATGCTGCAATTGTGGAGGCAGCCATGCCGCTAGGTATGGAGGATGCTCTGTAGTCAGACAGGCAAAACAAGTTGAGGAGGTCCGAACAGTGAACAAGATCTCATACAGTGACGCTCTCAAACTTATGCGGAATAAAATGCTCCATCTGATCGTACCCGTAGAGTAGCAACTGAGCAACCTATGATGTTGCGTTCTGTAGCTGGGTCAGGAGGCGGAGACAAGGTCGAGTCTCCAAACAAGAGCTCTGTTGGTACCCAAACTTGTGATGACAGCAAAGAAACTACTCTTAAGGATGTTCCCATTTTACAATTCATTGAACTTTTGGTAAAACTCTTACCTTTATGCAACACATCTGCTACCTCTGATGAGTCCCACCCAACTGAAATCATCACAAAAATTGTAAAAGAGACATTTCAGCCGGCAAGTCTCTCTACAAAACCAACTCAGCTTGACTCAGCCTCTAGCCTCATGAGAACACGTGCACAGTGCCTTGACAAAATGGCACCTAAGAGATCAAGCTCTGTCTTGAATGAGGATGCTCTTGATAATGTGGTGTCATCTGCAGTAATAGGGAGTCATTTATTGAGAGGCAAACCAAAGAACCAAAAAGCCCATGCTCAGCCCTTGCCCCGCATTGTGGAAAGATCTCAGCATTCTTAAGAAAAGCCATTAGCAAAAAGTAAAATTTCCAGTCTTAGTTCCTTTTCAACTCAAACCAAATGTCCTCTGGAGAAACAAAAGTAATCCAGTGGAACTGCCATTCACTTAAGAATAAACTAAGCAATTTCAAGTTATTTTTGTATGCAAACAAACCCAATGTGGTTTGCCTGACGGAGACCTGGCTGAATGCTCAATACATTCCAAATTTTATCAACTATACCTCAATACGTAACCACAGAGATGCTGGGCAGGCTGGCGGTGGCTTTGCTGTCCTGATCAGAAGTGATCCTCCTTATGTTAAAATTAACCTTCATCCTTACCCTCAGGGCAAGTTAGAGGTAATTGGGGTAAACCTACTTACTAAAAACAGTCAATCTCCCCTCTCAAAACTCAATGTATATAATGCCAATCATTCCATTACCTCATCTGAATTCCAGCACTACTTTGCCCAGCTTGAACCTTCATGACTAATAGTTGGAGATTTCCACGCCCATAGTCCATTATGGGAAACAAGCAAACGACCCAACTCTACTGGTAGGAATTTGGAGCACACACTAACTCATGATCCCTCTCTTGCCTTGCTTACTCCGCCCTCAATGCCCACATACTATAATGTATACCATAACTCTTTTCTACTCTTGACTTGACTTTAATTTCAGCAAATCTGCAGCCCATTGCCGATGTAAACACAGAGCAGGACATGGGCAGCGACCACTACCCGGTGACCACCAGCATAGGCATCACTCCATCCATCATTCAATTCAAGAGGCGGCCATCCTGGCTGTTCGAGAGGGGGTCCTGGGCTGAGTGGAGATCTACACTGCGGCAGGTGGGAATTGACGACTCATCAGATATTCAAGTAAGTAGCAGTAACTTCACAAGACGTCTTGTCGAAACTAGCTGTAAAATTTTCCCACAAACTAAGGAAATTGTAAATCCACGCTACAGTAAACCTTGGTGGACACCAAGATGTGCCGAAGCTGTTGAGGCTTAGAGAGCGGCAAAAACAGTCCTAATATCCCAACCTACCCCCATAAACCTAATAGCGTTCAAGCGCTGTGTTGCAAAGGTCAGCTTCCTTATTACTCAAAGGCCCGGTCGCAACACAGTATCCTCTTTGTTGGAACTAAGACTTGGAACTCAATACCTGCGGAGATCCGTGAAAGTAATTCCTACAAGGTATTCAAAAGAAATCTTGAGTCTCACTTCCTATCACAATACTAGTCGTGTAAGATCACCAAGTCTAATCTTATCTCCTACATGACTGCATGGTCCTAATAACGTAATTTGCCATGGGTAATATCGCCGATCTTCAGTCTGCTCTTAAATCATTTATCGATTATACTGTTAAATATACTCCAAATGACCTATATTGTAAAATGAAGTATCTAATATCGAATAACTTATCTCATTGATCAGTCTAATGCGAAACTAGGTTAAGTGATTTTAGGTTAAACATTATTCTCATCATCATTAGCCCATTATTGTACGACTTAGAATAACGTTGATGGTAGGATGCCCAAGATGTCGCTGAACTTATTCGGGCCCACAGGTAGCTATACTCAAATTTGACCATTGTACTAGACTTAAGAAACATTCTACCTCTGTATCACCTGTGGTAAATAAATTGTTTAAATTGTTTAAACCTACATCCTCCTTCCCCTAGCTCTTGCCTTGGGCGAAGAACACACCAGTCCGATAAATGAGCCCTTTTCATTCAACGAAATGAATCAGTGCATAAGCTCTCTAAAACCTGTCTCTCCTGGCCTTGACAGAGTGCACAACAAACTCCTTGATAACCTCCCTACTGAACACAAACTCTGGCTACTATCGATTTTCAACTCGAGCCTACAGAATGCAACTATCCCTAAGGGATGGAAATCCAGTCTTAAAATACCTATTTTGAAGCCCAACAAACCTCCAACTAGCGTGAAATTCTATCGCCCCATTGCACTGTTGTCATGCACAGCCAAGTTACTGGAATCTATGATTAACAAACGCATTTTCTATACACTTGAGCAAAACAAATTCTTGCGACCAACCCAGGGGGGTTCCGTAGTTGGATGTCTGCCTTAGATCAGGTTGTTAGAATAGAGACGGCCATTCGCACTGCTCTGGAATGTAAGAAGGTTTTACTAGTGGTATTCTGCGACCTCAGCAGTGCCTTTGACACAGTTTGGCACACTGGTTTGCTGCACAAGTTAGGCCAGTGCGGGATACGAGGGGCAATGCTTAGGTGGCTTAGGGAGTACCTCAACGAGAGAAATTTCCAAGTCCTCTTTGAGGGAGAGCTCTCAACAAGCAAAAAGGCAAAATCTGGTGTCCCACAGGGAGCAATTCTGTCTCCTGTGCTATTCAATGTAATGATGCAAGACATCCCTTCTGAAACAGGAGTTCAGGCCACCGAATATGCTGATGATGTCAGCTTCTTTACTAGTCACTCTGACATAGCAATAGCCACTGCAAGACTGCAGTCCCAAATCACCTCTTTTTACAACTGGACCAAACAATGGGAATTGACCTTAAACCTTCAGAAAACTAAAATTGTGTGCTTTACCAATAAACGAATACTTCCTCACCCCATCAACATTGATGGCCAACCTCTGGAATATGTTCCTCATTACAGGTACCTCGGTGTTGTGCTGAATGCCCTCGACTACGCTGGGAACCCCAAATTGCCCATCTTAAAACAGCATGTCTTCCTTTAATTAACCTCCTGCAATCTATTTCTCACAGACAATGCGTATCTGACCGCATGCTCCTGCTCAAACTATACAAATTCTTATTCGCAGTCGGTTAGATGATGCTGCTCCTGTGTACGCGACTGCAGCCCCTTCTGTCTTGTCTAAGCTTGATGTGTTCCAGAATAACTGTCTCCGAATTGCTACGGGAGGCCGGAGAACTACACCAATCAGTTCTCTACAGGTAGGGGCAAATATTCCTCCTCTGGATATTCATAGAGAATTGATAATGTGTAAATACTACTGTAGATTGATCCAGCTTCCGATATGCCCTGTAATCCCTGACCTCTTTAAAACTCACCACTAAATCGCAGAACCCCTACGAACCACCAATCTTCTGGCTTCGTTTGTTTCTAAAACCAGAACCACATTTACTAATTTCAGCCTGAGCTATCCCAGACTCCTGACCTCTCCACTAATATCTCCATTGCCCCCTTGGCATAATGTAGAAGAGCACATACTGACAGATTTTGCATCAACTCCCGTTTCTGCTATGACTCCTGACATGGTGAAACAACTTTTTCAGGATTTAATTATTACTAAGTTCTCCGGGTTCACCACCATTTACACTGATGGATCACGGGTAACCGAGCCGGCCTGGTCAACATCGTCAGCAGTAGTGGTCCCAAGCAGGGGGGTGTTCCTAAACTGAAATTCAAGTTATTGTATCAGAGCTCTACGCCAAATTTGAATTTCTGGTATGAGCACAAAATAACGTGCTTCATGGGGAAAAAATAGCCATACTTACTGATTCACGAGCATCCCTATTTATGATAAGGAACATGAAACCCAAAAATTACCTCCCGCTAGTGTTTACAATTCAAAACAACTTACTCATGCTGACCAGATCCCATGTTGTAAAAATGCAGTTTGTGCCTGGACAAAAGAACCTAGCAGGAAACGAAGCTGCTGACCGCGCTGAAGAGGAAGCCCACTCATTACGGTACCGTACAATTACTGCTGCCTCCAAGGAAGAAACGGTGAGCTTGATTCATGATCTTCTGTTTGCATACTGGAATAGTAGGGGGCGAAATAATGTGAGAGATACAGGGAGGGGCCTCTTCCTTGCTCAAATAGGAAGACTAAGTGGGATGGTGGCCATGGGCCCATCACAGAAATCGCTATGTAGAGACAGCTATAGCCAGACTTCGTCTTGGTCATGCAGGTGTCAGGGCTCACTTAGCTAGATTTGGAATGGTTGATAGCCCCTTGTGTGCATGTGGTAACATAGAGACTGTAGATCATTTCTTGCTGTTATGTCCTCTGCGAGCTCTGGAACGTACTAACCTGACTATAACACCCTTGTTACCTTAAGAGTACCTCTGTCATTGAAGAACATTTTTTGGGGAGGCCCTTTCCAAGCTCCAATACAGGAACAAATAATTAATGCAGTGGCCAATTTTTTGAGAGACTCGAATGCCTTAAATACGATTTGATAATTGTATTCCTAAGATTATTGCCTTTGTTGCTAGAAGTATCATTTCTACCGTGCTATACGGCTATTCTTATTATTTTCTCATGTTCTTATTTCGGTGTCATGCTTCCTTATCTCATGAATAGAACCGTTATCATTTCTACCATCTTTCATGACCTATTCATTCTGAGGAAGTAGACTAAAATGTGACTACCACTCGTGGGCACTAACTGGAAATGTCAAGCTCCCAAATTATTATTTTTATTTTTTATTTTATTGAGCTCACTGATGGTTGAGGATGGAAGCCCTCTACGCAGTGTTATTTCTGTTAATAGTGGCTTCTTATATCTAGGACACTGCATTTCTGTAAAGAGCATTTCCACTCTAACCCCATCACTGAGAGTTATAAGTTAATTCCCTTCTCTTTCTCCCTCAGAGTCCTGTCCACATGAGTTTCCTCTGTTTTTCAAGATCAGTTGAGTAAATTATTTTTGTTTGAGACTACCACATTGGTACCAAGAAGCTCCAGGCTGCACCATCCCAGGCTGGACCCTCAATTAAGCCCGGTATACTCATGTGCGACACAAATTAAGGCATGCCCTAGTTACTAACATGCACTAAAGTGCTGTTTCTTGTTGTGTCCATTTCTGTGAAAGTACATATAAAATAAAGTGGTGAGAAAGTTATGAAATGTATTGACAGCTAATGAGTGTTTGTAATGTGTAACGCAGTTACTCCTATGGCCAGGCTTGATATAGTCTTGGTAGATTATACAGGAAACTGTAATATGGCCGGGCGCGTTACGTTGGTACCTCGGGGGGTTTTAGCGTGGGTAAGGCGTCCGGTCATAAATGGGTGGGCAGCTGAAACCCCCTACGGGGTTTGGCTGCCCAGTGCGTTTGAATTTACTGTTTGATGTACAAACTTTTAATGAGGAGACAATTGTGATCTTAACTTGAAAAAATACTAATGAATGGCTCTAAGTGCTGCATAGTGAAACGTATCTAGCCGTGTGTCTATGGGAATTGACTCCGTGCGGGAAACCCGGGTTCGAGTCTCGGCGCTGGTGGCGATTTTCTCTGTTGGGTATAGGAGAAAAAATTGTAAGTACAATACCCCACTCTACCCAGGTGTCTGAATTGGGACCGGCCATTGACAGGGGGAAAGCGTCATGGCGTCCTGGTGTTAGTTATAAGGCATTTGAAAAACCAATGTAAAAGGTGATTCGTATCATGCTTCAATTGGAAATATAGCATCCGTAGATGCCAATGTTTGTTTGTTTGTTTTATCTTCTTTCTGTTTAACCAGACCCAGCTGTGACTAGAGAAACATACGCTCAGCCGTGGAGCTGCATGGAGACCTCTTCGAAGCTCTAATAAACGTCAACAAAAGAAAAAAAAAAGAACTTTCAAAATGATGCACCTATCGACTTCAAATTGCTCTCAAACGAAAGATTGAAACATTCTTTTGTTTGAGAGTTATTTGAGGTCGATAGGTGCATTATTTCGAAAGTTACAAGTGAGTGAACTTAAGTGCTGCATTTGTGGCGGGGCGTATCTGGGAAAGATCCTGATTTTCAAACAATTCATCTCGTTGTAGCGGTACAGCTAGCAGCGTGAGTTCTTCACTCGATTTGACTACGAAAATAGTTTATTTCTTCTCTCCTAAGAGCTCAAACTTGGTACGAAAATTTCATCCTATAGTGTAGCCAAATCGAGAAAAGAGCTTACGTTGCCGCCTGTACTGCTACAACGCAGCAAAAGGGTTGAAAATCTAGCCTCTGGAGTGGACCGAAACATTATTTGTAGCAAAAACAAGATTTGAGCATTCAAGATTATTCCAACGTTTTTCGCTAGTCTTTAGCAGCCCTAAGCTGATTTTATAGTAGTTTCAGTCAGTTTGTCGCTTTTTATACAATTTATTGAAATTACTATATACGACTTGATTATATCACTAATTTGAGATCAGACCATGATCTTCGTTTGGATGATAGAAAATCTCATATGTTCTTTCAGTTATGTTGTTCTATTAAAACCAGTTATACCAATCCAATGTTATCAATGTCAGTGTTTCACACTTGACAAACTTCAATGACAAAAGTTCAGCTCTGCATTGAGCTTTAACATGGTCCCACAATAATTCGTCATTCGCTCTCTACTGTACCATGTATGTAATACTACAAATCCAAGGCTCAGAGCTGCGGCAGTATTTATCAGTAAAACCCATAATTAACTTCTTCTGAGGTGGCCGATGTCAAATTCATTCTAGCTTCTCAAGGAGATAATATATGTCCGATGGCATTTTCTGCTACAAAAAGCAAGAGGAAATTAAAAAAGCACAACGACACACTCTATTGCAAATCACTGGTTCAACATCTCTCGACTATCTAATCTAGGCAATTCTCTGCGCAGTCTTGACAATCATTCGACTCGAGAAGCTAGAAGACTTTCTTCTGTAATTTTCAATGTTTTAATCTTTTTATGTATGAGATAAGACTTGTCACCTCGCGTATCTCGACTGATTACACGGCACTCCACTGAAGATGGATCACGATGAATCATTCACTGTGAATTACAGCGTGCTTCAAAGTTTCAGTTTGGACAATCCTGGGGTGCCCGATTGTCTGCCATGTCTCGCTGTGCCGGCCGCCGCGGCTGCTGAGCTGGCGACCCACACCAGCGCTGCCCTCATGTCTGGCCTAAATTCTCAAATTTAACATTTTCTCAGAAATCATTTACTATTACGAGCACTCTAAGCCTGATAAGGCTACAGGGTGGCCAAATTCTAATCGAGGGAAGGCAGAATTCATGAGTTTGAGCCACAAAGAATAGTATTGCGTCTCTACCGCACGACTTCTGTTATGCGATCAGCTGTGTAATATTGATTGATTATGTGCTAGTTTCAGTCGCCCTTAGCACAATAAATATGTTCAAAGAGAGGAGTGATGAAAGCATCATTTAGTACGGAGTTAAGGGAACGCAGAATTTACGCACAAGGTGTGTTCCCGTACAGGATCCTCTGCTCATAAAAACAGGAAGTTGAGAAGGAAGGTTAGGAAACAAGATAAAAATTGAAGAAGAAAGTGAGACGTAGTGAAAAACAGAAAAACAGTGAATCTAAAAAGGATGGTCCTATACAAAACAAAAAACATTTCATTTCAATAAATAGAATGTTTTCCTAACTTTCAGCTGGAGACATCACATATTTCCCCTTTGATTGGTAATTGTCAGAGATACAACAGTTGTATCCCCCTGAAGGGTCAGCCATAAACAGATCAGTGTAGAATCTCAGTTGTGCAAATAAATATTATGGTTTTAGTTTAAGTTTCCTTAGTTACGTGCATAACAGACGTCATCAAAAAATCTTTGCTGCATTGCTAGTATTTCTGTGGCAAGGATTTAAATAATTTCAGTGAAGTATTTTTCCTGCACTATACAATAAAAACCATGAGAAACCATTTTCATCTAGTGAATTGTGCTAATTTGATTTTCTTGTCTCATTAATTTAACTCCAGGTTTGGAAAACCGAGGGGAGTTAACACATTTGATATAAGGGGTAACAAAGCATTCAGTTTGGAAGCTTCGGGCGTTGTATCATACCTGACAAATAATCTGGATCGAGAATTGGTAAATCAGTCTGTTAATGAATCAGAACAGATTCGAGAAAATACAGAAAACTCCTCTGGGGACTTTAGAAAACTGATAGAATTGATGAAAATTTTTAATGAGGAAAACTATTAACTTTTCTAGAGGTTTGAACTATCTTACGAGTCTTTAAATGAAGCAAAAATCATATGTTGTTGAACACAACTCATTATCATTATTAATGTTATGTATATCATTTACTACATACTGGTTACTTCAAGACTCCCTAACTCCCACAAGGCGATCTCAAGACAGCGAAGAGAAATTACTATTTCTAAGGGACTCCAGAAAACGGAAAATCTAGACGAAAGGCGCGTTCCTACACAGGATTTTCTGAGAGTAAAAACAGCAAATTAAGAAAGAAGAGGAAAAAATATGAAGAAAAGATAGCGAAGGAATGTAAGCTGGAAAATGCCAAGTAGGTGCTAAAGAAAGAGACTCTAAAGGCCTATCTGTAACTGAGGTAACATTACAGCATCTCCCCATGGGGGTGCCAGTCTCTACAGTCTACATTATACAATGGACAAACTTAACTATCCTAAATCTATCGCGTATCCTATACTTCTTGAGGTAATGCCAAACCCGAGTCTAAAATTTAAAATTTATCAAAATAAATCAATTTCACATAGGACCTCTTAATACTATTGAAAATCTTCCGTATTTCTGATGGCGGCTTTGTGGAAGAAGAAGTTTTATTCAGATGGCCTGTCTTAGTTTACAGAGAGAATTTGAAACTGTAGAAAGTAGTTTTTTCTGTTCTTCATTTTTTGTTTTTCAGCTATTTCTTTTCTTCGTTCGTTCGTTCTTTTTTTTTGTGGTTAAACTCAACTTTCTATAATTAAGCATGATAGAGCTTCTTCCAGACCTGCATTAAACTTAAATCGCTTATATTAACATAACTCTTGACGCCTTCGTGTTTTCTAATTAGATTAGAGCTTTCTATGCTTGGGCAGCATGTCGCCCTTTTAAGAAAAGTGGGTCTGGTTCCTCTAACTTATTTCTCTTGATTAAAGCAGTTCGTTTCTGCGACTTGAAACTCCTCGAACCGGCGAAATTTATTTGAAGAAGACAAATTAGCCGCAAACAAGTTAACTCATCCTTGCCGAGCAAGGAGTTAAGTTTCTTCATACCATCACCAGCACTACTTCATTATTCATCTTCATAATTTTACGCCATTCAATTCAATTACTACGACTTTTTCGTTATTAAAGGCGAATTAGTGACGCAAATGAGAGAATTGAGTAGCTGTACAGGTTCCTTACATAGCTGAAGAATTACATCAGTAAATTTTCCCCAAAATTCCAAACGTTGAGCTTTATTTAGTACATCACTAAGATTTCGTACCACTGTAGTTCGGGTACATTTGGAAGCTTATGAGTTCACTGACGAAATAGGTAATTTTCTGCAAAACCAAAATTAGATACCTATACACGATTGGTAAAAAACATATCGTACATGGAACGAACACTTGAGAAACGCTGTCAGTTTGAAAAATTTTTGCAAATAAAATATGATTATTCTTTGCCCAACAATTCCTCCCGTACAAATAATTATTCAAAGAAACAACAGCGTGAGAGTTTGTCCGTTGGAAACTTTAACTAAACTTTAGTTTAAATTTTATTTTGCCAGCAGCATGAGTTGATGACTAAAAGTAAAATTGAGAATTCTCTGACCGAGAAATCACGTCGCGTATATAGAAGTCAAAGATCGTTAATGTTGTTTATGCAGCTTTCTACTGTCTGTCATCTATGTGTGATAAAGATAACGTGAAACGCCGTTCTTGGTAAATTCACAGCCCGGCAATGGTGAATAACATTGTAGAAGTAATTTAACAAACATCTGTTTTTACGAAAGAATACACCCGGGGAGGTGCACTGATAAGTCACCTCAGCTACTGGTAGACCTTCTGTTCCCTCATTTTCCATGCGTACTTTGCGTTTCTTCGTTTTCATACCTTCTCGGCTATCGCTTCTGCATCTTTCCTAACTGATCCTTGTATCTTAACTTGATGTTCCTGTACGCTGGGTATTCCCTCGACACATATTTTTAAATTTGCCACGCGATAAGCATGTTCACGTAGATTAGGACTCGCCATATTCCCATGAGGGAGTGACTGAACATTATAGCTTTGTTTCATGGATTCCATCATTTTCACTCTACACACTCAAAACAATATTAGTCATTACTGATCAGTGCCGGGTCATGTATCAATACGATAGATATGTCCTCAAAAGCGTTTCTGTATAAACTTCTCAATGTTTTCGTTTGTTCAGAAGTGTTTTAGATTTTCCAGTTTTTTCATTATTTATAGCACACTAAGACATTAAATTTTAATGTTTTTTCCACAGCTGATTTAACCCCTCTCGCCTATACAGATATTATTATGTCTTTTATTGAGATATAAGGGCCTTTATATTAAGATTCTTTTAAACTGAATGTTTGGAAATTTTACCTCATCTATTTGAAAACACTACAGTTTTAATTCAAGCATTACCATGGATTTTACAACATTTATAATGGTTTACCCACAACTTAAAGCCCTCAATGTTTCAATATTAAGGATTATTTAAAAATCAGTCTAATATATTTTATGTATTAACACTTTGACTGCGACGTGAGCCACCGGTGGTCACTGGAGGTATTTGCATAATGCTGCTGACCAACCAGCAGTCACAGACTAAATTTTAATAAACACTTTATCAGAATTAAATTGAGGCACGATCCAGTTAGAGTTTACTATTTCCAACATTGCTTACTGCAATTGACTTTAAATTTGAGTTGAATATTAAACTTCAGTTTTACCGGCCGCAGTTAAAGTGTCAACAGTATTAGAGAGCAGATTGTTTTCCGTGTCTTTTTTCTCTTAACAAGATGTTCGAGAGAAGTAAGTTGCATAGCTTGCATGGGATAGCGTACCTGAGGTCGCTCTGTCCATTCCTGCGTACGAAGACTTGAGACGAAATACTCGCGACTAATCTACTACTAAGAATGACCGTCGTGTGTTTATATATTTAATTGTTTTGTGTCACGCTCTTAAGAATAGATAGGAAGAAATTAGCACTGGCGGTCTTGGTTTCAGTTCACCTGTAAATTAATACACTCATTTTCTCTGTACAAGTGCACTATGATAAGTCACTTTAAAAAAATTAAGAGAGATCCATAGCTTTACATGCTCGAGTCTGTATCGTGGATGGCGAGTTCGGCGGGGTATTGCATATTACAACATACAAACACAAGCTCCCAGTTGCTTTCAGTAATGCTGAATTTCTGCATCTAGGATATGACACGAATGGCTATGACTTCTTCTATTGCGACTCAAAAATACTGTAATTTAAGTGTTTATTACTGCCACAAGAAAAATAAGTTACCTTTGAAATAAGCTTAAGCATGGAAACTCCACTCGAACGAAAATTTGTTTAAGAAAGGTATTGAAAGCCGTCATTTTTGACGGGCCGTGTACACTAGTATAAGTTATGAATTCGGGAGAGCAAATTCTCGTAAATTTCATGTAATTAATAATATTGTACTTACGAAAGCTCAGGAACAAAATTTCTCACTTATCCTTCAGTTAAACAAATAAAGAAAGTGTTGGTGACAATTTTTTTTATGAATTTTCTTCTTTAGGAAGGCACTCGTACAAATCCGTTCCGGGTATCATAGAATTTATACATTCGAATTAAAAAAACTCCTACCTCAGATCGTATTTTTGGAATAGGTTGACACTGCAGTGTTCAAAAATTATGTGACAAAGTTTCAGGTTCGTTTAAATTGACAAACAAATAATGGAACTGGTCATATGCGTCACGTATTCACGGATTTGGGAGGCTTGGTCTATCCGTTTCGCTTTTAGTTCTAATGAAACTAGTTCCATTTCATACACGAATTGTCTGCTCTGCAGGGCCATTCACCCAAAATCCGTGCCCGCTCGCAAGAGTTACTAAGCATAAAGCGGCCTTGGTCACTCCCTCTCTTCCTCTTCCAATATTAACACTTTGGCAGCAATTGGTTAATCTAAAGTTCAATATTCAACTCAAATTTAAAGGCAATTGAATGATACTAAGTAAATTTGAAAATGGCCATCATTTAATGGATCGAGCCTTATTTAGCTTTGACTAAGTATTTTTGAAAATTAATTTGCGACTACTGGTCGGTCAGCAGCATTCTGAAAATCCCCTCCGTGGCCATCGGTGGCGCACTTTGCAGTCAAAGTGTTAAATCACTAACAACGGTGGGAAAAATCTCAATTATTGAGATATATTAGATAAAATTCAGAGAAGGATTTTACGTCTGTATTGAGAACATTAGTTCAAATGAGGAATTAAATGGAGTCTCAATTATTGTAAGTTTCGCAGTTCGATCTTTTACGAGCTACATAACTGTGCTCTGATGCCTCACTGCTTCTCAGGGTGTGCAAAATCTGCAGTGAGGTAAGTAGTGTCCAGTTCTTCAGAAAACATTGTGCGTCATTGGCGTCTCGAAATATTATTACTCCTACGTCAGAGAAGTACGGGTAAGAATTTCTGAACCTATTTGAGCTTGTTTAGCGCTTTGACTACGACGTGAGCCGCTGATGATCATGGAGAGGATTTTTACAATTCTTTTACCCGACCAGTAGCCACAAACTAAATTATCATGAATACTTGGCACATTGACTGCGTTTTGGGACTGATGTGTACCACTATAAGTAAACTGCTCTTTCACTTTTCTGTATAAATAAATAGCATTTCATTTATTTCGCGGCATTTAAACAAGATAAATGTTATCGTACGAGGTAAAATTTTATAATGCTATTAGATTTTTCATATTTCTTAAAAAAGAATAAGGAAGTATTCGAGCAGTAAATTCGATTTCCCAATCGGCCCCAATTCTGCTACTTATAACTCAACCAAACCACAATAACCGTAAAAACGCAGACAACGTGTTGATCAAAACTGAACAAGAGAACGATCCAATTATTATTTGCTAGTTTCAAAATTACTATCTACAATTGACTTAAAAGTTGAGTTGAATTTTGAAATTTAATTTAACCCATCGAGGTCAACGCGTGAATGCATGCATACGACTTCTGTTTTACCCTCAGTTGATTTAACCCCTCACACACACATATTTTATTATGTGTTCCAATTAGATGTGATCGGTGATTATTAGATTAGATGTGTTCCAATTTAACTTAACAAAAGTTGGCACGTATCGACTTAGAATACATGGGAGTGAAAATATAGTTCTGTATATCAACCTTATGGTCGTAGGAGCAGAATAATTTTAATCCACCCGCTTTACTTCAAAAATTATTCCTTATACCGCAAGTCCCTGAGCTCGTATTTCAATGTAAGTGTGCACTATAAAAAGAGTGTTTTCATCAGTGCATCGGCATTGAAATTTCGTCTTCCTTTCATATTGTACTAACAATAAAGGGAATACATTGCCCTCAATCATTTGTTTTAGCGTGTGACATGGGTATTACGATACCCATGTGTGTATCAGTTAAGGATCCTTACTTCTAAGACATTTTAAAACCAGTGATATTATTTATTTCATCTTTATTGAAAATAAACTGTTGTTCTTTTCTTTTTTCCTTGAACTGCGACGCGTAGCCTGGATCGGCGGGCCAAGAGTGTGACGTAACCACAAACTTTGCTTTAACGTACAAAACTAAGTACACATTAATAAAACCTCTTAAAGTACGAGTGTAAAACATCATTGTAGTTTTAATCAAGTTGTTTTTAATCTCGTCAGAACGTGTTACCTTTCCTTGTTCGCCCATGGTTAGATAAACGTTGACCATTTTCGAAAACAACCTTGGAACTTGCTCCACGATCGAAATGCCAGCATGTCGCTCCATTGAATCTCACTGTCTTTTTACTCTTGAAGTGCTGACGATCGTTGAACTAGGCGCTTAATGACAATAATGGTAAAAAAGTATTTGATGCAAAAATACGCTTGGTAAATCGCGTCTACCACTATATATTAATTTAGTGAAGGAGTCAGAGGGCTGGTGACCTCGGTGGAAACAAACCATAAAATGTCGAACTAACTTGAGTTAGCTAACTCACAAATTTGGTCATTAAAAAATGTTACAATTTTTAGCTCGTTAGCTATAGTGTTAGTTGGTACCAATGACTTCACATGTTCGACTTTTTGACATCGCGTTCGTTTTGTATGTTAATAGTGTAGACAGTAATTCACAATCTCCGTCACTAGTGTTCTCGCGCCGTCGAAAATGACGACATTCGTAAGATCCTCAACTCATCCGAAAAAACTGTCATAGATTTGAGTCATTTTATCGTTCGATTCCTGTGTTTCTGTTAGCATAATTTTAGAACATTTTCTTTTAATTCCTTTTCGCGTGAGAATAACTCTCAACTACCATAGAAAAGTGTAAGTCAAAAATACAATTGTCCTGTCTTCATGTGGTGCTCAGGCATCCAGTTAACAGGAAATGAGTAGGGAAGGAGAAACCCAGTAAATCTCAATTTATGTTTTTGGTAATTTTTGTAGGACAGATCAAAAAAGACTTTAGTTCAAGCTTATAGTCGAGTTTGCTTGAACCGCCACCAGTGACGAATGTGTGTATATGTTGCGAACACTCTTGTGGTACAAACACAATGACGAATGTGTGTATATGTTGCGAACACTCTAGTGGTACAAACACAATGACGAATGTGTGTATATGTTGCGAACACTCTTGTGGTACAAACACAATGACGAATGTGTGTATATGTTGCGAACACTCGTGTGGTACAAACACAATGACGAATGTGTGTATATGTTGCGAACACTCTAGTGGTACAAACAGGTATCTGGTCTCCATAGTGAGATTTTAATGGATTTACGCATTAACAAGACATGTACGGTATAACATGAACGTTCACTACTTTTTGGTTGGACATCAATTCGGTGAATAATTTTTCCGAGTTTTTAGACATCATAAAAAATTTGAATTTTAGTCGAATATAAGTTCTGAATTCTTTATAAAATCAAAATATTCTCATAATCGAAAGAACAGTTTTCTTCCTAGGAGTGGTTATGAACAAGAGATAGCCTTTTTTTATATATATGTAAATAAATTTATTTCCTTAGCCAAAGTTCTGCTCATTGGACGTTCACGATATGATCTGTTTGTAATACTGTTCTACAAATTAACATACACGCTTTGTTAATATCTCAAGAGGGTTAACAAAATATGTATTCGTCCCTGAAGACTGCTCAAACAAGTTCAGCCAAAATCTTGTGCTAAAACTAATTTTGTTTTGCTGCGTCCTACAAAGAAAGTGCCGGTATTATTTCACCAGGATGTCCTTAACTTTCCTTATTTGAACTGTATTAATATTCAGGGTGTTTAAAAACTAGCGGTTTAACCTTCAACAGTAGACATAAAAACCCAAAGGACCGCGACACTTTTCCGGAAAAAGTTCAAATTCAAACATTCGTGGTTTTCGAGATGTCAAAGTGTAAAGGTTGTGTGATAGATCTCTAAGGAAAATCTTGCACCCTCAGCATTATATTATTATTCCATTATCAGTACCTTACTATCTCGAAAATTATGGCCCCATTGGTTTACTTTAATGGTCATCTGCTGTCTGGGTCGTCTGAGACCACACGAACAGTCTAATTTTGTGAAATCCCAGTGGAGACAGAAATGGATCTTGTTGGAAGGATGGTTGACGTTGCCGAACTCATGACAAGATCTACAGTGTGCTATCGAATGGGGCAATCGCGTCTATATGAACCAAACCTCCATTGACACAGCATGCAAACTTTTGAACACTTATTGTAATTCAATTCCTCAATAAAGTTCATGTAATCATTTGAGTTTCCATCACCTGCGATTCTGGAGTTAATTAGATCCTAGTTAATTAAGCCCTACTCAACTTCGAGATTCGATATCTTGAAAATGGTGAATGTTTGGATTTTTATCTATCGTTTTTTAGTCATTTTTGATATTTCAATTTCTGCCTAAGTTGGTATCACCAGTTTTCGAACACCTAGTAGAGAGGAATTTTACTGAGCTTAATTTTACTAGCTGAGCTTAATTTTATTTTCAGTACAATGTTCATTCTTAGGGTCATCGCATGGGAGAAAAATCAATTTTAACTACTGGAATTCATTATCGAGACAAATGCTCGATGTTTGAAATGATTCTGCCAATGCGCACACAGTACTCGAGCTGAACTGAGCTAATTAGGGTATACGGTCCATGCATTGATTTCGCTAATTTCTACAAAGAACTTTATTGGTAAAAGAGAACCACTACGAACTCGTGTAGTTTATTGTTTCAAAACTTACGATACATAAGCCGCTCTGTAAGTTTTTGAGGAGCTGTACATCAGTACACACAGTGATGAAATTTAAATGAATTAAGGTAATCATTATCAAGCTGAGACCGAGGATCCGATTGCGTTCTTGCTTTCTTATCCCTTAAATGCTCAACGCGCTGCTATTTACATATTTTTGTCTCACATTTTTTGCAAAGGCTCAGCTAACGTTTTCCTCTTCGTGGAAGCTCGGCTAGGCAAATAAATTAGTGAGCGCACTTCGCAACTACTTGAACGCAATAAAATATTGGAAACAATTCAAATGTTTCATAGCTGACAAATCACTAAAATCATAACGATTGGGGTTGATTATGTGCAAAGAAATCCCAATTGTAACTCTTACTCTCAAGTGCGCAAAATTACAAAGAAAATTGCTTCGTCACGATTGATGGAATTCTTTCCCTTTGATCGATGTTAATCATGTAAAATTATGAAAGCAGGAGAATCGCTTCCAAAAAGCAACACTTGGTCTCGACAATGATCAAAAAAGGTTCCAAACACGTAAGCATGAATCACAAAGTGCAGCAAGAGCTTGGCAGTGACCATGCAAGGTTCCACCTTAATATGAATCGCTATTTTATCAAATTCTCGTCAAGATCGGGAAGAAATAACCGTCTTATCCGAGTGAAAACGACACCTCGTTTACTACTTGAACTTTTATCAGGTCTTCATGATAAGGAAAACTCACCGTCGGGATGCAATCAAGCCTTTATTACGCGCCATCTTCCAAATCTGACAATTGTGACACATTCGCGCTAGATGAAAAGTATGTGCGTTGATAAAGAAAAACTCAAGATGATTCGGAATAAGATTTTATTACCAACGCGATGCGTAAATCATTGATAATTGCATATAAAGTTTTATTTTGCCCAATGTGAAAATGAGGTTGTCGTCTGTTAATCTCTAGCCTGAGAGAAAGGCGGGGCTTCTCGCCTGCGCAGGCCTTATCAGACAAACGTTTCAGTTCTTTTCATTGCACTTGATTTCAGTGCGGGAAATGGAAGAAAGGCGCTGCTTAGGTTGTGATCACTTACTGTGACTGGTGGCGTGAGAGCAGTCAGTCGTAACGCGATACGTGCCGTGGCTCTTGGTGTTGCAGTGATCTTTACCAGCTGGTTTCATCAGATTTATGAATGAATACAATCTCCTGGTGTATAGCTTGAACGTACTCTGCAGTTACCACGAATAAGACTAAGCACGTTATGAAGTAGTCAGCTATATCAATCTAATGCATACGTAATTTCTAAACTCACTAACAAATCTTTAAACCTCTGCAAAAACTGGATGGTTCTTACATTCTAATGCGTACGTTGCACCCCCCGAACATCATGTTCACAATCGACAGCATATTATCCTCAAAAAAGAAAGATGACTCTACTTCCAGACAAAGAGATTCATCTCAGACTCAACTCAGTGATTCGAATGAAGACATTTCGACGATTTCGCAAACGCCCTTTATATCTGGACCTTCGATTACAACCATCGCCAAACCCATCGCGGTTAGACCAGGTGTCATAATGGAGCCCGTAGTTGGATACCAAAGACCCTCTGTTTCATCCCTTATTTTGTCAGAGCCTCCAATATCGTCGATTGTGGAGCCTGGAGCCCTACCGAGACCCCAGTCTTCGCCGCTAGATCTTCACACATCCAGCGCCCGTTTGACACCTGTCCAGGACAGTCATTTTGACTTGTCCAACGAATATATTGACGTTTGTAGTTCCATATCACCAATATCAGAAAGATCAGATAGTATAGTATCGCCTACTCAGTGTATACCGTCTGCAGTTTCACCAGGTGCCTTCATTTCCGAGTCGAATTCGATGATGAGAAGGAGGCCTGAATTTCTTGCAGTGGCCTCTCATAGCGGAACTTTAGACGCCAGAAGATTTTATTCCAGACAAGGATCGACTACAAGCACTACACCAAGCGAGCCATCTCCAACTAGTGATCTTATGGTACCTACTCCATCCTCGTTTAGTAAATATGAAACATTTCAATATGCATCAACAAGTTACAGATATCCTTTACCTAAAGTCACGAACCCAAGTCACGGAAGAGTGTCACCGCCTCCGTTCATGGCGCAGAGGGTCGTCCCCAGTGGCATGCCAGTGAGAGAAATTCCAGGACCAAGAATGATGGAGCCTTTAGTGCGGAGTTTACCCTCCACCAGCATGAGTCCAATGAGCCCTGTGATGCTGAGGCACCTCTGTGAGCGTAGACCTCCTCATTTCTACCCCCTCTTCGACCCTGGTAAGAGTCAAAGTTTCCTGCCTATCGCAGCCTTCATTTAAATTGTCAATTTGCCTGTATGCCGGCTGTTCGAGCACTTGGTGAAAGAGGCAAATTATAATTTGTTTAATCAAACTGAATGGTTCATTTACGACAAGGAAGTAGCCAAGGTAGATTTGCTTGATCAAGCGAAATTATTTATTTATGACAGGGAAGCTACTAGCACCTGTTTTTCCATGTACTCGTATATGCAGTACAACACCAACAAATTAGTATTAAGCAGCTGCTTATTCTGTAGTATGATATCTTTTTGTCGCAAGTATATCAATTTGTCCCTAACCTGAGAGCACTCATAAGCTCCGTAATTTAACACAGCGAAAAATAAGTAATACCTAGGGTAATAAATAAACTAAAAAAGTGCACATAGCTTCAGGCAATTTTCTATGCGAGACTGCAGAACAATTATAAACTTTCTGTATTACCTTTAGCTACTGTTCAGTACACACACACATGTATGAGCTCCATACTTCAAATGCCCGGGGCTGCTTTGGGAACATCATTCTTGAGGATTTTCATGAGCAACAAGGCATGGGTCTTATAAACGGTCAAGGGTTACCGAATCTGCATTTTCTGAACAACAATCACAAACTGTGCTTTTTTGAAATACAATTGAGCCAAATTTGAACAATTTGCTGTACTAAAAGTCTGTAAACCTGATAAAGCCGTGAACAAGCTTCGAACGGTCTGTTCGAAAGAGGATTCCGATGAAATCCCTGACTTCAAACCAGTGCGTAAGCGTAGCAGGGCTTTTTATCTCCGAGACATTTCCATTAATGTATGTGGTGTTGCTGAGTGTTGAGCATGTAGGTTGTCCTAGTCTCAGAATATGAATTTAAATTATCTCTTGTAGACTATAATTCAATTACGTTTCACATGAATAGTGAATGTAAACCCTTGCAAAAAAAAGATTCAAAGCTTCCTTCAACTAAGTTGTATCCTGTGAATAAAACTGTGATTTCAAATATTCAACTGCAGATCTTGTTTGCTGCTCTGAAAACTGGGTGTGGTTGGATGATGGTTGAGGATTTATTTGGATGGCTCCCAAATAAATAACTACAGTTCTATATTAATGAGATATTTTCAAATTTTCACATTTTCACTGACAAATGCAGCAGCACTATAAAATTCTTACCAGAAATAAGAACTGAAATTATATTTATTGCTCATTTCTTGATTTTTGCATGAAATCTATCATTTTGTTCAAGGAAAAGAATGCTTGTAAATTGATGGCCCCGAACACGGCGCCGAGAGGAAATCACCAGGCGCTGGATATCTGTTTTCTGAGACGACATTTAGGAAAGTTGCTCTTTGATTGACGTGAAAGCATTGTATAAAAGTTTCAAGGAACGTGGGATAAAATATGTCCGTTTTTAAGCCATTATACTTGATGTCTAAACCTTATTCAGCAATTGCACGATTAAGGAGCCTGAAAAGTTTAGTTCTACTAATGTCTTACGTTTCAATTAGAGGTTACAATAATTTTTTCTTCATTTTAAAGATGAATAGGAGTTAATTTGTTTAAATTTGCAATTGATGTAACATTTGCACCTTTGGGAGCGCGACGGTAATAAACATTGTCTTTTCCTCAAATTGTACGATTCAATTTGCCTGTCGCATGTAGTACGAAAAAATTACTCATCGGCAATTAAAAAACAACTTATGCTATATTGCGTTCAACACGTCATATACTGTAAATGAATGCGTGTCTTTTCACCAAAGGTATTATTTATTTCGTTGTGAGTTTGAACCTCCAAATAGGGCACCAGCCGGCGCTGCACTATCACCTAATTATTAGAAACATGCACTATTTCCTTCCTGCTTATCTCCCCTCAGATAGAAGGGGCATCCTCAACGCTCATGGCTGCCCAGACCTGTAAAGATGAATGGGTCTTAGAACAATTAATTCTTTTTTAACATTTTACCTTCAGTTTCAGTTAGCCCTATGGGTTGTTTTTTCACTTAGGGATTCGAAATAAGGATACGACTATGGGATACGAAATAAAGATTCGACGAAGGGATACGAAATAAGGATACGACTATGAAATACGAAAAAAGGATACGACTATGGGATACGAAATAAGGATACGACTATGGGATACGAAATAAGGATACGACTATGGGAAACGAAATAAGGAAACGACTATGGGATACGAAATAAGGATACGACTATGAAATACGAAATATGGATACGACTAAGGGGCACGTTTCAAATCACTAAGGGACACGAAATAACTAAGGGAACTATTTTGTATCCTGAATCTCAACTCCCGCAAATTTAACGCTAACAGAATGATCGGATAGATGCTTCAAATGGTAATTAACATGATTTGTACTCACTACGATTTTGAATCGAGTCCGAAGACAAAACTATGTAGGTTCACAAATCATTACATCTATGTAAAACAGAATTTACGCTTTGCACAGTTTTGGCTCTTGAAGCATTGCAAGAATTTTTAAGAATTTTCTGTCAAGTCCAGTGGGATATTTTTTCATAAATTATGTCTACGCGTGCCGTGCGTATTGTAAATTATTTACATATGACATGCACGTTACTACATCGAAAATATTTTCGGAAAGTCATTTCGAATGGTTAAGAAAGTCTTAAATTTCTAAATTAATGAGTTAGGCTCCCAGTTTCATCATTTCTGGCAATTGAATTGTCCAACTCTTTTTTTCCAAACATTGATTTTGGCATTTAGAAGTTACGAATCAAAAGCAGTTTCCCCACTTAACCGCACGCCAACTGTGTGCTAGCCGATTTTGATGAGCAGAAATTAATTAACTAATATTTATACAATGAAACGTTGGGCATATTTAAAATTTAAGTTTCAGCATCACTTGTCCATAACAATTCTCTCCACGGAAATGCATCCCCGTTCTAGCGAGAGAATACTCCAAAAAGTGACTTTTTTTAGAAAAAAGTGTTCCCGATACAATGTCGGATAAGAGCATTCTAATAATTAATACACCCTGGTATGTTTTCGGTTTAAGGAAGGGTACATGTTTAAGGGGAGACTTACAGGAATATTCCTTCGGAAAAATAACCTGTAATTTTTCCCGAATATGAAATCTTGTCATCCTAACTTCGAAGCGGAAAGCTTACTCGCTTCAACTACTATAGGTTCTAATGGAAAAGTTTTCACCAACGATGAAGGTGTCGCTACTCAGGCTAATCAAAAATTAGCCACAAAAAGGGAAACATCATGAACGGCACATTCACACAAATGTGTACCTTCCCATAATTGAGCTAAAACTTGCAGAGTTCAGGTTATACGACCTGCTCGTTTGTTTGTTCAGACCTTCAAAATGCGGCGTCACACACATACAACGGAAGAGGATAATGATTGATTTCGTAGCCAAATGGCCGGGGTGCTCACAGCTCACGTTCAATGATCGAGAGTGAGAAACTTTGCAGTGCGAGGCCGGTGTTTCTTCTCGTTTGGAAAAGCAATAATGAGCTATTATTCCCCCATTCGATAAAGGTTTATGAAATTGGGTCCCAATTCGGCAGGGAGTAAACGCTATTGTATCCTGGCGTAAATCATTAGATAATTGAAAAAGTTATGCTGGAGATGAGTGAAATTAATTTGTATGAAAACATTCTTCTTGCAACAATAACTACTGCACTATACTCGTGCCTGATAGCTCGCTGTATTTTATTAAAGACCTATAGCATCGCAACAGACATCATATTAATCAAGACAACTAGGATTATAAATTAGGATCTGCATCTTCTTTGTCGTTCAGAAGATCAAATTTTCTTCCATGATTTCAAGTATACGTCGAAAATTTTGCTCACTCTCAGAAATAAGTCATAAAGCCTCTTTTTCTTTTTTTAATCTTGAGTCTAGAGCCTCCCACTCAGTCTACACAGCATTGTACTTCGTGGGATGAGAGAATTGCAGCCCGTAAATTTCAATACTTTCGATTCATTCGGGAGTTTTAGAAACTAATATGTATACTTTCCGCATGAACTTTTTTAAATACACAGTTTTTCTTCTTTTTCATTTCCACCATTAATTTCAACCTCAGTTCCATTTTACCCTTTGGCAGTCACAAGTACAGAGAATTACGTTTGAATTAAATAAGTACAAAAATATTAGTATTGACTTAGAGATTATTTTGACGTTCGTTCGAAGCTGTGAATAACTTATAATTGACAATTTTATGGTAATGATTTTTTATGATCTTAGTGATTTTTCCCTTCACTCAGGTTATTTTTGTTTCAGAATAATATTTGATTGATAGAAATTTTATATGGCATTGTACAACTCATCAGTCTCCAATAATGGTATCGAAGCGACATTATGTTACTGTTTCCCGAGAGATTTCAGTTCCATACCATCTCTGAAAATTTAAGTTAAGAAAAATACCCAAAGACTCATATTTCCTCACTTTGCGGGCTAGTCCTAGTCTTCTCGGCGGGACTGGCGGCTAAAAGTAGAAATAAAAAAAAATAAGAACGAATATTCCCAAAAAAGATTGACACATGAAAAGCATTTCAACTAATTCGGTTTTAAGTATTTTTTAACCATAGATTCTAAACACATAGACAAACCATAAGATATAGATAATAGCCATGTGAGGGTTTTAGGTTGTCTGTTAAGCATGAGACTTTGGACAAGGAAGACCCTGGAACAATCCTAATTCGGTGCTCGCAGCATTTTTGTCAAGCCGCAGGCTCTCTCGTGCATATACGTAGGAACTCTTTTACTCACTGAGCTTGCTCTTCACTCATCCATTTCCTCTCCTTGGGTTAATAAATTGAAAAAAAACTCTGTAACTTAACTGTAATGATGGAGCGACCAACAAAGATGTTTCCTCGATAACTCTTACAATAGGCTAATGAGTAGCATGACTGCGCACTTCGGCACTTTTTACTCACTCACGACACCCTCTGACCTCCCCCAACACCACTGTCTCCTTTCCACGCCCACCTTCCCTCCCAACCTAAGATGATTGGCAAGTCACGCTAACCTATTTTGACTACCATTTAAAATCCTAGAAAATTTGAAAGTTATCGATGCGTTTGCGTCTATGAGAAAAGAAGCGAAGCTGCGCATGCCGAGCCAGGATACACATGACTTAGCCGTAGTATCTCATTAAAAATGCAGCTTGTGCTTGTCTTACGCGACCATTACGATTAGAGTTCGAGTTATAGACACCCTAAGGCACAACAGCGTCATGAAAAGGATGGTTCATTAAATGATTTATTCGAAAAACAAACATCGGCATCTTAGGATGCTTTATTTCCAATTAAGCCTGATACATATGTTCTTAAGCATTGGTTTTTCAAATGTCTTATAACTAACATTATATATAAGGACACCATGACGGTTCCTCAGTGAAGCCGGTACCAATTTCCGACACCTGGGTTGAGTGGGGTATTGTGCTTGAGCTCTCCCTTACACCCAACGGGGAAAATCGCCGCGCCGGTGCCGGGATACGAACCCTCGTCTCCAACATGCAAGGCCGATCCCTTAACCACTGTACCACCGCAAGTCTTAGTTGTAAATTGTACTGCGGTCAAACTCAGAAATTGTGGGTCACAGAGTTTCCTGAGTCACGAAAACTTTGAGATGTTATCATACTTCCGCTATTTCCAATGCTTGGAAACAGCAGTTCGAACTAGTTGACGCATTCGTTAACGAGACCTCGGTTGGTGGCTAGATGTCATGTTAGGTGAACTCGATATGGAGACTACGCTGGCTTTGAGATCGACTCAGTATTTCATAAGTGAGCGCTTGCTGCAGCACGGATTTTGAGAGCGTGCTGCAGTGTACTTTTAGTTGCTGGAGTGCTGGACGTAGCGATGGACGAGTTTGGAGAGGATGAGCCTGAGCTATTAGCTCCAGTAAAATGGCGAGGGGCTTAGGAGGCACTCGGCAAAGAAGCGCTGATGAAAGAGCGCTTGCCTGCCATCGTGCTGATGAGAAGTACTTGCAAAGATGCAATGATGATGAAGCGCTTTGAGGAGAGGCTCTTGTCGAAGGAGCGCATGGTGAGGAAGGACTTGTCCTGCACCGTAGGGCAGGGGCGAGCGATTGGCACCGTCAGGAAGCGACGAGGTTGTGTGCTTTCGCTAGGTCCGTGCTTTAGACTATTGAGTTAAGGCTGTACGAGGCAAAGAGAGCTCGCCTATTCTTCAGAACACAGCGAGTTGCAGGTGTAGCCAAAGTGCGGTGTGGTAGAATGCTGCTCGCTCTAAGCCAGAGGTTGGGACCATTGAACAGGGTTGTAAAGTAAGAGTAGTGGCGAGGCGAGCATAGAGCCCCACTCCGGAAGTTGGGCTGTGCAATCTGACAGCTTTAGAGAGACACTCGATGTGTAGTATTCCTACGAGTAGCTCGCATTCAAGTCCCAGTGAGAGCTACGCAGGAAGTACCGAGCTGGTGCCTAGGCGCTCGGCTATTGGGCAGCATATGGTGATAAGTCGTTACGTGATATTCGTACGGAAAGCTCGCTGTTATGTTGCAGGGGCGAGTGACCGAGTTAAGCGTGAGCCAGTGTGTCCCGTGAGGCAATGTCAGCGGTTAGCTACCGATTACTTGATATTAATGTTTTAATAAAAAATATTTCAGGTTGAAAGGTCCCCAATGAATAATGAGTTTTGTGGAAATAAATAACTGTTTCTGACTGAAGTCACCGAGTGTACGACAGGTAATGGGAGAATAAATAATTGCTTCAGATTAATAGGTCATTCAGTGTATAATGAGTACTATAAAATAAATAACTTCTTCAGATTGAACTGTCACGCAGGGTATGCTAAGTTATGTTAAAGTGAATAGTTGTTTCACACAACAAGATCACTGAGTGAATGATAAGTATTGAGTAAATAAATAATTGCTTCACTTAGGAAGGTCACCAAATACATAATGTTTAACACAAAACTAAGTATTTGCTTCAGAGCGGTAAGTCACTGCTTTCAACCCTGAACCAAAATTGAGCAGAGATATTTTTTTGGCATTTCTTTCATCTTCCATTTGTTAAATACGTTAGGAAAGTGTTCGCGCCGTATAATTGTAGTATTCGTCAATAGATGTTAATTCATTTAGGAGACTTTTGTCCACTGCATATGCACATTTTACATGCCAAAAGCCAGCCGAAATTCAGGCCACGTCACCTAGCGAGCGTCAGTACCCACACAGCGAGTGTGAACGATGTTGAACATTTCCACAGATTAATTATCGTTTCCTCTCACGTGATCACTATTTTCTATTTCCTATGCGATCTCAAATTAATTTATTTGTTAACCAATCCTAATTTTTTTAATTTCCTACGCGATCTTTGTATTCCCGTTTCATTACGTGGTACTTAAGAAACAACGCCTCTCGATTGAAAGTTTCGGGCATTCCCTGGCACAGCATACGTGCAAGTATTAATCTAGAGCAATCATTCAAAGATAAGCCTACAAAGATCAAGACTTGTCTACTCAAAGAAATTATGCCGTTTATAAAGTGAAGGGTTCTAATTATGACTTACTCATTGCTCTGGGATTAAGCTTAGGTAGACTGATGTAAAGGGTATTAAAGCTCCGGAGAATCTTGAATTCAGTGGCAATCTATCCGTTCAAGATTGTTGATGGTTTATCTCCGATAGAAATTTGAGGTGGAGCATGTGCACCACGCGTGTTGCAGTCATTCTTAAATCAATAAGAAATATAACATAGATTGAGCATGATAAGAATTTATCTCCTGCAGTTCATAAAATGAATTGGCGCGATAGCGACGACATGGCGCTAATATTTGTGTCCGTGAGGGTTGTGCAGCGCACGGCGACTCTGCAGTCAATGGCGCTGTAATCCCACACCTATCTTTTAAAATTTAAATAATTTTAAAACGATTCAAAGAATCTTTGAATGACTGATTTCTCACAAGTAATACTACAAGAAGATTGTTTCTTAACACTATTACAATGGGTGCACTTGAGTGTAGCTGTATACCTGTGGAATTGAATAAATTTTACGACTTCTAAGGCAAACATCATCACTATTGTAAGGTGTACAGTCACGGTTCCCCAAGTACATTAAACCTTGTCGAACTCTAGACTGTTCAATGAATAGGTTAGTTCATAATTTTATCCCCAAGTTTCCAACAACTGTTATTGAGCGCTAGATGAGAACAGTATATTATACAAAGACATAAGATCAGTTTCGTCAATCTCGGTAAATTACCTTATCAAGTTGAATCATATAGCAGAAGAGATTTGACTTGATAAAATAATGCCATTAATACTCCGATAAAGTTTAAGATTCAAGCTGCTTTTTGAAAGTTTTGTACAAACTTTTTTCACGGATACCAGCAGGATCGAATTTTAAGGCTTGGTTCCAACGAAGCGAAAACTGTGTTGAGATCCTGATTTTAAACAATGGGGAAGAATGAATTTTCTTCTTTTTCAGGTTGTATGATCATGATGGCCAATTTGTGCAGATGATAATGTTTTAGAATCTTTGTCACCCTCATTAGTCAAGTTTCAAGTATGAAATTACACTTAAGAGCTCCAACAATGCGGTGATTACGCAACCGACTGTATTATGTTATTTCTACCTGAACGTTTTTAACGTAAAATCTCAAAAATTACGCATTAGCGAGCAAAATGTCATTCATATAAAACGTCTTTAAATGTGTTCTTTTATCGATTCTCGGAAACAAAATTATTAAAATCTTTGAGCGCATTAAAGTAAAAATTGACCATTAGTTTAGCCCCTCTACTCAGAAGCTAAATTAAGACTGTCAAAATAAAAAATGCGCCGGCGAAAAGTTGGACTGAAATGTGTACAATTTGACTTTCATTCGGCCTTTTGCTGAGCATAGCTACCAAACCTTCATTTGCCTCATTAGTATTTAAATTAGCAGGCTCTAACGCATTACTTTTCCTCTCCAATTGTAGAACTCTTTCCACGAAAACCTGGAGTTCTCTTCCGATCTCTTTAAGAGACTCGTAAATTCAGTGCTGGATCCAAAGTTTCTGCCTCAATGGTATTTCGTTCCTTTTATCCATTATTTGTTAAGACAAAATGTAGAGACAGCGCGTATGGACACGAATCGATTTTCGAGTGTAACTTTGCTGGTAAAACGGATACAACAAACTATTTGTATCCTAATTGCTAGTTTTTAGCACAACAGCGATGATATTTCATCTCATTTGTGTTAATTAAAACTGTTGTGTAATTTTTTGTACGAACTGTCGAATACTGTAAAAATTCTGTCTTGGAATGGAATCACCAGAAGAACATCATGGCTTGAAATGTTAGTCCTAATAGAACGTCACAGTTGAATCACCTTTTTTTAAATTTGCCAAAATCAACGTGCGGCCATAGTGGTGAATTAAACTTGAAATATAGATTGTGGGTAATTCACTAAAATCTTTTCCGTTACAATTTAAGAGTTTAATATTTAGTGAGAAGGACTAGACAAGATTCTTGATTTGTTCTTCCCCCAAAAGGAAACTGACCTTGCAGTTGTAGACGTTTTAATATGCCAAAGTTATTTACCTTGAAATAAGTATACGGGTCCGCCAAAGAACCTGCGTTATGAAATTGGAATGCACGTTCAAATTTTGGGTTCATGTTACGTCCCTGCGTCTGGACAGGTCTAATGTGGCCAACAAATGGAGCAAATGATTAATGACATAGATCTAAAGTCTGCTCCTAATCGTTTTCTAGAACATGCTGTTCTCATCTAGCCCATATTATCTATTTTGTAAAAATTAAGCATCGAATCTTGAGAGAACTGATTTATTGATCCCTAGGTTAAGTAAATTACGTCAAACACAACTGTACATCTTGAAATAGCGTTGATGATGGCATGCCCTAGAAGTCGCTACCCTTGTTTGGGCCCACAAGCAGCTATACTCAAATGTGTCTATTGTACTAGACTTAAGAAACAATATACAGCTGCATCACTTGTAGTAAGTAAATTGTTCGTTTGAAGTGTTTAAATGTACTCAACACATTCCCAACATTTGCGTAGTAGCTACAGTTGTTTAAGTAAGGTTGTAAATAGCTGAGTCGAAAAACAGACTGTATAGCTCGAATACATTTCTATCTTCTCTAAGAAGTTGGGAAAATAATTGACCGGTGATACTTTACCTCATACGCTAAAATCTATTCTAAAAATAAGAAGCGATACAATTACCATGCTGCTCATCTATACCTGTACCCAAATGAGGAATGTACCTAGTGGTATAAGATGATGAATATACCTAGTGGTATAAATGAGGAATATGCCTAGTGGTAGAAATGAGGAATATACCTAGTGGTATAAAATCAGAAATGTACCTAGTGGTATACATATGTCCCAATACGTAGTCAGCGTGTTAAAGATTGATCACTTCTACTGTGGATCTGAACACTGGGTTCAAGAGAGTAATTCCCATACGCCTGGCGACGTTTTCCGTTAAATCTTAACTAAGGGTTCATGGAAGTAATTCCATGCATTGTCTCGCATTTCACCATGGTTCTAAATTCAGGTCCATGAAAGTAAAATTGATGTTCGCATATATCACTTGTTCTAAGCTTTGGGTTCATGAAAGTAACGTCCACACGACGTGGGACACTTCACCTTCGATTTAACATTCAGGTTCGTAAAATAATCTCCGCACGTCGTGTTACTTATGAACTTGGATTTATCAGACAAGCCGCGCATCACTGCACGCACGTCAGTTTACGAAAAATCTCGGTAGCTTGCACAACGCCCGAGGTCTTGACACCTGTTATCTCTGAGGGGCCCGCGTCTCTCACTTACGCCCGCTTCAAGGAATTGAGCCTCTGGAGCACGCGATATCAATTGCGAGAAGACGATAGGCACAAAAGCCGTTAAGTTTCAAGCCTTTGAAGTCCCAGAGACTTTCGGGTTGTTTACGAGAACTACATCGGCTTCAATGTCATTCAATGTCAATCTGGAAGTATTAAATTTGTTCTCAGTAATTGACAATGTGGACCAGGCAGAAGCGGACGGCAAGTTCAGAGTACTAATCAGATTAGAAAGATACTTTGTGGGAATGCTTTCTCGTTTTGAATGGAACTTACTTGCTCGGATTTCACTTTGAAAGGAAGGTCATGCGATATTCAGAGTTTACCCGCTGCCCACGAAGAACGAGGGATAAAGTTTACTACAAGGAAATGAAAAACATTACATTTAAAAAATCAACTACGTTTATTTCACCATGAAATTTATCGTAAACGAGAATTATGGTATTTATGCGCCTGCGATTTGAGATACACAGTCAATTTGTTTGCATAATTGAACGCGTTCGCTTTGTAGAAATAAATGGAAAGTGAGTGCTCACGATAAATGATGTCCCTGCTGGTATTCCACGATATGTCATTAAAGGGCAGGCATTTTCAAGAGGCGGAAATAGAATTATGCATCAGAGAATATTTTACAAACTATGAACGCACGACTTCAAGTTTTCAAGTACGAAGCGCGCTGTTTTTCTGCAAAATAGGGAGCTTACTTCTTATCAATGACTGATGGCTTGTAATATCTGCCAGCGATCATCACGATGTTCTCGTTTCTAGGCTTGAACGATTGCTCACAAAAGTGTTCAGTATCTCATGATTTTTTAGGTCGGATTTGAACACTTGCCATGTAACAACGAGCTAGAATTTTTACTATGTTTTGGAGCAAGGAAATGTAGCCCATTTAATCACCTGATCTTTACCCAATAGATTTTTCCGTCCATTCTATTCTTGAGTTTGATGCCTGTGCTTCCTTCCTTCTGAAGCGCTTCACCAAGAAAGGAAAGTAGAAAATTCCTCAAGACACGCTGCGTAGTGGCGCACAGTTCACGAGAAATTGAATTTGTAATTCCGGTTCGAGAGAGCCATGTTCAGTTAAAATTGATTGTGACGTTGGAAAAAGCTTTTCTTATATATTGCAACAATCATTCCCCTTTCTAATACCAAGCACAAACAAGCTTAGTTAATAAATGTTATTTATGATATAATATCCAGGTAAGAAAGTGATTTCAATATCCGTGTGTTCTGAACATACAAAAAATTAAAGGACTCATGGACAACAGTTAAGGAGCATAACAGTTCGCCATGCCTATCCGATTTAACAGATTTCTCGTTGTGTTGTGAAATCTGCTAAGACAGTTGTCTGGTATTCGTAACGAGGGACTTCTGTAGCTAAGCTTATTCATGTAGTGAATGTTTTTTGATTTCAAACTCAATACGTGAATCGAATAATAATATCCCCTTACGTTGTTCTTATTTATTGAGCTCGCTTCAGTGCCATTAATGAAATTTTTTCTCATTTACATTTACCGGCTTAACTCGATCTTTTCGGTACACTATTTTCATCATTACTTATGCTTTCCCGTTTTAATGTGCTCCTAATGGTGCTTAGACACACCGCATTCATAAATATTTTTATCTCTACTCTCTTAATGCCCTTACCCGAGCGTTAACAGTTGGATTCTCGTTTCATTGTACTCCTACCGGGGCTTGGACACACTGAATTCACCAATCTTTTTGATCGCTAGCTTGATCGTGTTCCTACCCGGGCCTTGACGACTGTAATTTACTCCCATTTTCTTTTGTCCAGCTTCAATATACCCGTACTCGGGCCCGGGCATCGGGTGCCCGTCGCGGTCCCGGCGCCGGGGCGGGCAGGTGCGGTTCACGGGCCTCCAGACCCGCCGCCTGGAGGAGGTGTTCGCCCTGCAGAAGTACATCACGCCGGTGCACCGCCGGCAGCTGGCGGAGGAGCTGGGACTGCACGAGCGCCAGGTGGGGGCTTGTGCAGGAGGTGCTTGTGCAGGAGGTGCTTGTGCAGGAGGTACTTGTGCGGGAGGTGCTTGTGCAGGAGGTGCTTGTGCGGGAGGTGCTTGTGCAGGAGATGCTTGTGCAGGAGGTGCTTGTGCA
>JACJUY010001415.1:114709-143431 GCA_014220935.1 Platorchestia sp. MABIK | reverse complement strand
GGAGGAGGTGCTTGTGCTGGAAGAGGAGGAGGTGCTTGTACAGGAAGAGGAGGAGGTGCTTGTGCAGGAGGAGGTGCTTGTGCAGGAGGTGCTTGTGCAGGAGGTACTTGTGCCGAAGGAGGAGGTGCTTGTGCAAGAGGAGGATGAGATGCTTATGCAGGAGGAGGAGGCGCTTGTACAGGAGGAGGAAGTGATAGTGCAGAAGGAGGGGACTGAGTGGAATGAGGAAGAGGTTACGAAAGGAAGAAGCATCGGCGGGAAAGAGGAAGGCTTCACAAGGCTTGAAGGATCGAAGAGAAGCAGAACTAGGATTCGTTGAGGAGAACAAGTTTAGTGCAAGTAGGAGAAGGTAGGATTGCTTAGCAAACATGGACGCTGGGAAAGTTTACACAATGCGTAAGAGAGGGAAGAAAGGCTCAAACAAAAATTGGAGTGTAAAATGCCAAAGCAGAATTTCGAAAAGGAAGGCGAGGTTTGACAAGCCTTCCGTAATGAGGTGCATGGGGGCAGGAAAGACTTGGGTGAAAAAATACTTGGTACAAGAACGAGGACAGCGTGACAAACAAAAATAATAAACATTAGCTTCATGAAACTCTGTCATATCACAAGTGTAGGGTTAAGGGGCAACTTGCTGAAGTTCCGAGGCTACAAACCTAGTCGCACTTAGCTCCTAATCTGATTGGACTTCATGCCGAATATATTACAGTTAATTGAAATTTATTGTAGAACTTCACGATTGATTTGCAATGCTGCTGGTGTTACCACAGTAGTTGCAATACAGCACGAATTTTACAAAACCTTCATGTGTGGAGTTAATAAAAAATGACACGTCGAATTTCAAATACCAACTCTCTAAAATTGTTGCAGTACTTTTTATTTGGATCTCATGAATCTCCCAGTCACGAGTATATTTTTTTTAATTAGAAACCATAATTATATTCTAGCTGATAGTTTAAATTTGTTGTCGTTTTAATGTAATTTCACAGAACTTCTTGACAATCGATATGTTTTTCTGAGTAGAGCTGTATGAAAATGATCACTTTGAGAGTCAAGCAATCGGCTCTTCACCTGGAGAACTACTGTACATACAGCCCTATTTTTGTGGAATATTACATTTCGATGAACTTTGTTTTTCTCCCATAATTTTTCTCTACGTTTTGATTCATTTTGATATGTTTTTGCCTAGGTGAAAACCTGGTTCCAGAACCGCAGAGCGAAGTGGAGAAAAGTTTCGGTGCACGTAAGTTCACGCCAATATGAAATCTTTCAGTAGCTGTACTCTCAACTCGTTCTCTTGAAAAAATACTTTAAGGCTTTTGGATTTATACTTAGAATTTTCAGAGATTTACTTTAAGCATAAACTTCAAGTTTCAACGCGGCACTGCATTCATGCCAGTTTAATGACAACTTCACTGCTCGTGTTAAAATTACACATAAAATTTGTTGGCAAGTTTTCATATTAAGTTCATCATTTTCGAGATATGAGAAAAAATTGCAGTATTCTAGAAATGCATGAAGTTTTTCCAGCAAATGTCACTACCGTCCTCTTTACTGTGGCCGGTAAATGACCTTCATAAAATATTAGCTCATAATTGACACATACACTGAGACAAGTTGCGAAGCAAAAAATATTAATTTTTCCTGCCTTCCCGTGCAGATGGATAGATTTGTTACTCGTGTCTTTTCTACATTGTTCATTCCTCACTTCAAAGTCCCGTTCATGATTGTTAAGAGGCTAGACGTAAAGAGGAAAAATTATGAATTCCATTGAAAACCTTCTGTGAAACGAATCCCCACCCTATGATACTGAAGAGAGAACGATGAAACATTCGTAAAATTTCAATGATTAGAGCTAATGTAGTAATCACGGAGCCTGTGATTAAAGCGCAAAAAATAACTCTATACTACGAGCATTCCGTGCAACGAGAGTTGTTAGGGATTAAGGTGAAGATAAAGATTTAATTGATAAAATAGAAACAGTGCATCAGCTATCGGGAAGTTCACCGTTCGCTGATCCTCAATAGCCACGAGCCTTGAGCTCCGACAGGCCTTCAGCCTCAGGGGAGCAGGAAACCGAAAAGAATGAAAGGAAACCGTTTATTTCTAAGAAAATAGACACATCAAATGTATTAGAACACATTGGATTTTAAAAATTTATTAATATAAGGGTTCTGAATTGATAAATTGATAAATCAAATGGAAGATACCCGTCTAAATGATTGCAGGCCATTTTTGCGTAATAATATTCATAGTCGAGTTTTTAATATTTTTTTTAACTTGATTGTGAACAACCAGCCCAAATAGTCGAGCCATTGATTGAAAAGAATGAATGGAGTAGATCCATGTCCAAAATGTTGTTGAACATAAACTTCGATGTAGAAGTAATCGGCAAAATTCTCGATTATTTATCACTGATTTATTTATTACCTTTTTTCCTGATCAGGGAAACAAAATTTTATTTTTGTTGCGTTCGAAAAGAAAGTAAGCGCTACGCAAAATCTCAGTGCTTAGGGAATTATTCTACTAGATCATTCATTTTGTAAAATGTGCATGTTTGTAAAACAATTTTGTAATCAGAGAAGAAACGGAAAACAGGTTCAAAAAGATCGCCCAGTGACCTTATTTTAACAAAAATTTGAAAGAATGAGTTTCTTCATCACCATAAAAACGGTCGCAAATTATTTGATGTCATATAAATTCTGTTATTGGAGTTTGAAAGTAAATGTTTGCAGTTTTTCAGAAGGCATGAACCTTTTTATTGAAGAAAATCTTCGTCACATATTAAGTCGAGATTACCTCTTAACAATCAACAAATGTTTCAGCTTTTCTTCCTTCCTTTCGTTTGTGGGGGAGAATTCTTAATTTCACTTTTTAGCTTTTGCTTACATTAAAATATTTACAGGGTTTAAAAGTAAGTTGTGATTTTAAAGCCTTCCAACCAAAATGCGTATCACGATATTTAAAATGTGTGTAAGAAGTCTTGCGCAAGCAGACACCCTCATCAGTTTTAAGAGTTTCCGGAAATTGTAAGAAAAAAATGAAGACAGCTGAGTTTATCTCTGACGTCACACACCAACCTCACACTCACAATATGCTTCATTTTGACAAGCTGACATACCTGCTGAAGTGGCAAACTTTAAATTACGTCAACAAATTTTTGACGTTCGTGTTGACTCTGTAGTACATGTGGGCCAGAAGATTTCATTCCACTCAGATGCAAACAAATGCAACCGGTGTCTTTAAAACGAGGGTAGAAAATGAAAGAATATTAAATGTACTTCTACTCTATAATCGCGTCACGCCGAACTACTGCTAGTAAGTTGAGGGCCTCTGTGACCCTGATATTCGAATTCCATTTAATCACTGTAGCTTTGATAGTGAAAAATCGTATAACTGGCAAGAAAGAAACTAATAGTTTTACATTGCTTTATCTTTTTTTGTTAGAATTCTTAAGCCATCTATTAACGTGTATTTTAATTTATACATATCGTTTTCCGTCTACTGATGCTGCTAGAGGGCTTTCACGACGATCAAGACATGTTACTCGTATGTCATTGGGAAGGAGTTCGTAGCTGCTAAATTATTTCAGGCTTAATAATACAGAGGCATAACACCTTTGTTAAAACAATACATGTTCTCAGGATTACAGGAAAAACAAGACTCGAGGAATGCTCGGGTTGGTGCAAAATGCGTCCTATGTGAAATAGGAGGTATTGGTTGGTCTCCTTCAGTTCTCGACGGCGTTGAGTAACAACTCAGTGCTCGACAAGCTTTGACTGGCATGCAGGAAGCAATAATGATATGGAAGGGACACTCTTATGATCAGAAAACTCTCAATTTTGAGCTTCGCTGTAGTAAAATTCAGTTTTTGATGGAATGTGCCTTAGGTCTCCAAATTGCAAACACTTTATAGTGATCAAACTTTTTTTTTTGCCAGCTATTGTTAGCTTTCGTAAGAAAAAAAGAAAAAGATTTTATTTCCAATGAAATTGACGCATGAAACAACACCGGGTTTTTCAAAATGTGTTAATATAAATATTATTAGTTAGTACTATGATACCTATCAATATTATGTTAGCCAAGGAAGTCATAACTGCATCAATAACACCTTCAAAAGCTATTATTTTACGCAATTCGAATCCATCACAAGTGCAACTGAACGTGGTGTAAAGAAGAGCGGACAATGAAGGTTCAGTACTTCATTTGCTTTGTTTCAATGTTCTGATGATAGATTTTGTATTACGAATTGCATGCAAATAAAAATTTACCCTTTACCGTTCGTTTTCCAGGTTTTTTACGTGTTGGATTTCCAACAAATCGATCAATTCAAACAACATTGTTCGTTATACAATTATTATACTTTCATTTTCGTCCAAATACAAGTACTGATTAGAAAAGACCGCTAATTTCTTCTCGAATTCATTTCTCGAAGAATTGGGCTTAGAGCAAAGAAAGAAGATGCTTTACTTTAATTACTAGAGATCTTAGCAGCGAGGTGCTTGAGATTGCAGATACGTTATCTTGAATTGTTAACAGAAAAACAGCTCCAAAAACGGTGGAGTGGGACAAAAAGTTCGGATATTTGAATTTGTGAAAAGTTCAGGTATCACACACTTAATGTTCACCATGATTATCATCACCATCATTTTCACAGAAGTACGAGCCGTAAACTCATGCCCAGATTTAATATTCCTGCATTTCATGAAAGAAGTTCATCAGTGCGCGCGCTCATATCGTTGAGACTCCAGTGCCTGAGATAAGGATCACGCAAGATAAACCTCTTCACACAGCTCCCTTGCTAGAGATTCCGTCTTTTCAATTGCATTAAAATGACACAGGGCGTACAAGCGGTCGTGGAGAGAACCTCACACCATCGCGCAAAAGTCGCTGTGAGATTTGGACGGAAGAATACAAGCTTCATTTATGACGAACGTTTCAGATAGTAGAAGCACAGATTTATTTTTATGAGCTGGCATATAAATGTGCAAATGCGCTGATGTTTGTGTATATCACACAGTGCGGTTGTTCCTCGAGTCATGGTTGGAGCACCAAGGTTGCAAGTGTAAACAAAGGCTGAGATTTCGAAATAAATTTAAACTTTCATGCTGACTTCGTCAGGGGATTGTTAAGTAAGAACAACATCAGAAAACTTAAATGCAAACATTTTCATTAGGTCACATAAACTCACCAATTGTAGAATAATAATGACTAGAAAAAAATGTTCTGTGACATATCCATGCGTCATCTTTCTTTTATGAATGAATGAATGAATGAATGAATGAATGGGTTCAATGAATGAATTGTTCCTTCCAATGAATTAAACTAAGCTCTGTATGCGACTAAGAAATGTGTCGCCTTTCTGAGCCATTATGTAGCTTCAAAAGCTTAATTTTAATGCGTGAAGAAATGGTTTCGATTGCGTAATTCACACACTTGCAGTATTTACAATTACTTTGTTACATAACTAAAAAGAATCCTGAAAAACTTCCTAAAAATCATTGGAACCCTTGAGCACTCTTCCAGAACGTCACACTTGTACTGAAACACATGCAATAGCTACGGATTATACCTGCTATTTTGTTCAATTTTCCGAAATATTTTTTCATGTTTCGTTCTGCTCCCTTTTACAATAATGTTTGAGGAAAATCTAGTTCTAGCCTTTTCTATTCTACACACTTTCAGCAGGGTTGTCAAGCTTGAACCAAAAACCTATCCACCAGTTTATGCATCTTTTATTCCATCAGTGCCCATAATCCTAATTTTACACATGCAGAAACTTAAGTTTGTAATCAATTTCAAACGATTGGGTAAGCAGGCATAAAAACATATCCTCACACACTGCGGCTATCAAGCCTTCATCATCTGCAATTCATCATTCTTCTGAAATGAACCCAGTTGGAGAGCCAGGGCATTGCTCAAGGCCGACGTTTATAAGCGGTAGATGTACGACTGCACTTGAGCAAGTATTCAATTAGAGTTTATCTCTGAGAGTGCTGTGAAGAATGGGATCATGGTATCAGCAATTGATTGTCATCGATAGTGGCGCTATGAGCACGATACTAATGGATTGCAGGGCTTATGAAACCCTATGTACTTCAAGGTTAGATCATCACTTCTTCGATGCAAAAGACTATAGGTTTGTGTGTAGTTGACGCTATAGCATTGTGGAATTACGGTGATATTGTGCAATTAAGTTTCGTTGGACTCATACGGATTACCTCAGATAGGTGGAATTCTTTCTAGAAAACTTATGGCGAGAAGTTTAATCGTGTGATTAGCTTATGAAAAGTGATTCACTTAATTGTAAGCAGTCCTTGGTAAAATATGAAAGATTGAATGGTAATTAGAAAAATTTAGTGCGTGTTAAGTAATGCAACCGTAATTTGCAAAAAAAAATGAAAAAAATAAAAATCAAGTTAGTAAGAAAGCGATACTGTTAAACAATTTTCACAGAAATTTTGTAATGAGAAGTTTAATTTCTCAAAGAAAATTTTTAATGGTGAATCACTCGTAAACTAAAAAAAAGCATATTCGATAATACCCAAAATTCCCGGTGGATAGTGCCAATATGGTGCTGAGTCCTCGCTGAAAAATTTTTCTCCCAAATTGCAACTAAGCTCTCGAATGAACCTACCGTTCAAATCAGAATCCATTCACACCCACAATGAAGTGCTGCCTGGCTTTTTCCTTACCGAGGAGTGAAATTTTAAGTCCTGCGGATCGTATTCCTGTACAGGGTGGCGCAGAAGTAACGCAACGCACCCTTACTTATTACCGCAATATACACTGGGTATCTGTAGACAGGATACGACATGTAATTAAACTGTAAGAGTTCCTCTATCGCTTGCAATTAACCCTATCTTTATACCTTTCATTGTTTATTTATTATTAATTTTTTAAAAGGGTGCGTTTCTTATACGCCACCCTGGATAGTGTAATCACCCTAAGCTTAGGACCAACACTTGTCTGTAAAGTAAATTTTCTTATCATCCTCTCTTGGAACAGCTTCTGTTAGGCAAGAATGATAGATAATCCGGAAATTTAATGTACAGAATAGCATCTGAAGAATTTTAATCAATGAAGGTTTTAGGATAACTAATGTCCTGAGCCAAAACAAGCAATATGAAACAATAGTGTTCACAGCCCGTCAAAAATGACGGCATTCAAAGTTTTCCTTGACTCAATCTTCCAAATGTGAATGAAAAACAAATATATCTATCCTAGTGGCACCCGCAATCCAAATAATCTTGTTCGTGTTGCACTGGTGAAACTCGTATCACAGATACGGTCGTAAGTATTCCTAATGAGCGTGACAGAGAGACGAAAGAAAGGGACACCAAACAAGTTTATAAATATGTAAATAAACAAACACATCATTGGTGGGGTTTCTTTGGAGTTAGCCCCATTGGTTAAATTTTTAATAACTAAACCTGCCGCTAGGTGGCGCCACGTGTTTTAAGCTTAACTCGACGCGAGAAAAACGGATACACCATCCACGGCTCTCTATCACTCACCCAACCCAACCAACCAACCAACCCAACCCAACCCAACCCAACAACTGACACAATTATTTTTAATTTTTAATTTTTATTTATGAGGGAAGCTTTTACATATATCGCTAATCAACTTTTAGAATACATCTACTATAGTGGCGCCATCTCTCGCGTCGAGTTAAGCATAAGACTAGTGGCGCCATCTGGTGGGAGGTTTAGTTATCGAATATTTAATTAACGGGGCTAACTCCAAAGTTAAGCCTCATTGGTGTTATTAGGTAAGATAGTTCTTAATTAAATTACATACAAAAATTGAGATAGATTTATTTATGTATATTCTTCATATATGAACCGTATTTAATGACAAGATCTATCCTAAAATATTCATTCGTAAAAATTATTACGCCTTATATTTGAGTTTTCATTAAGCTCATTAGTTTCTACTCACTCGGCCTTCCAATCTCCTAATGAAACTTTGAATTTCTAAATTGGCCTTGAGTTGATCTCGAGGCTAAAGCCAAAGACGAGCTCCTCACTTCCATTAAATTTATTGATGTCATAAACTGAGCTAAATCACAAATTCAACAGCAGGCTCACACAGGAAAGGTAAGGCTTAGGTTCGGGTAAATACCCGAACTTGATGCTTCATCTGTTGCTAATCTGAGAAATGGGCGGCTAAACCCCCTGAGCCACATTCGCAGTAAGCCTGTCCGGGCAGCGTTTGTATTCGATTCACTTGAATTCGAACGGATGGATGCTGACGTTGATATTGCGGAGATTTAAAATTTCTCCCAAAGAGTATAACATTACTGTACGTAAAAATTGCTGGTCTCGATTGATAGCGCTCATTCAGTTTTCATTTTGCAGGGCGAGGGGAACATCGGTGAAGAAGATCGATCTTCCGCGTCTCCTGTCCAAGGATCGCCGTCGCTCGGAAGGCACGGCCTCGATGATGACGATGATGACCACGACCACCCAGCAGCCGCATCGTCTCTGCAGGACTGAATGCGAGGATTGCCTTATAATGTCAGCTGAATAGACAACATCCCAAAAATACAAGAAATAATGAAGGAATGACCTTTCATCGGAGGATAAACGTTGGAGATGTGCTGACGTTGTTCACGTCATTAATGTTGAAATAATTCCATAGTTTCAATTTTCAGCCAATGTTTAGTTTTAATGGTTATGATTGTTTAAAAATATAGAGTTCCAGATAGGGAGGCTCTTAACTTTTAAACATAGGGGGGTCTTCCTTAAACTGCGCTGGGTTGGAGCTTAAAATGTACATGATAGCCAGAGTTGATCGGTTGATATCGGAGCAAAAGTCCAATACTGAACTCTACCTCAACATTATGTTAAAAAATCAGTATTATTAGCACGTAAACGGAAATGAGAAACTAACTACTGTTGCAGGAAAGAAGTGCGAGAAGAGCGTGTGAAGAAAAAATTCATTGTTATCTGTTTTCGTCATAAAAATAAGAAACTTATTGAAGATAGGGGCTATGAATTTTACGGCCGTGTGCATTTTACGGTTTTATTTATTCTTCTCAAACCCTCCCTTGAAAAACTGAAGCAACTTCATAGCTAAAAATTTATTCAGTGCAGACCAATTGTCAGGGATTTCAACAAGAAACAAATGCACGCAGTCTTTCCGACGTTGTGGTGCTGTTACTTCGAGTACGAACGTATTCTTTCACATGTGTCAAGTCAGACATTATTTATGCAGCGAGTGCATCTGTTATTTGATTTATTCTCTACGTAGTTTTGAGAATTTAGAATGGTTAAGATTAATTCAATGTCACGCAGATCGTGAGAGCGGTGAGGTGATAGAAGCCCCACGTATACGAACGAGTATACTGTACTGTGCAAGGCCCGTGATCATCAAGCGCAAGACGTAGTTACTGGTAACATATAACATGTGGTCGGTTCAATCCCTTATGTAAATAGGCGAAGAAATTCATTTGCATTTTCGCTCGCTTTGCTAAGCAAAACATGTCGAAAAATGTCCAAGAAAATGAAATATCGGGACCCTTTCGCAATCGCTGGTGAGAAAAGTTAGTCGATATTTTGGTCAGTTAATAATGCTTTTTAATTACTTGGGAATATTTTCAAATTGGCTAGTAGGTAGGTTTGTGGTACAAAAGTTGCGTTTTAGATCCTTCATTTTTTACTATGTCAATTCTTTTAACACGTTGGTAGCGATATGAGCCGCCAATCGAGGTACAAGGAGGGAATTTTCAAAATGCCACTGACCGATCAGTAGTCTCGAACTCAATTTTTATAAATACTTAACCAAAGCTAAATGAATTGAAGGGACGATCAAGTTGACACTTGCTATTTTCAAAATTGCTCACTACACGTAACTGTAAATTTGAGTTGAATATTGAACTTCAGTTTAACCCATCGCGGTCAACGTGTTAAAAATCAAGTCTTTTCAGAATATTCAAAAAGCTTATTCGCCTTATCCTGAACATTTGAATTGACACTTTAAACTGTGAATTAATCTGTGGTGCTGTGAGGTATACGTTGCTATTTTAGCAGCTTCATCGTGTTTATATTGAAATTTCAACACTCACACAAAGTCTTTCAGAAAATTTATGCCCATTTCACGTTCATCGAGAGGACAACAGTGTCTGATGAGCAGCTTAATTCCTGATGTTGGTAGAGTGGAGCTAAAGCTGTTAATTTCTTATGCCGCCATTGGCTTCACATGCACTTTTCTGCAATACTGTTGACTTGTTTTTGTTGTTCGTGTTTTTCACTCCATGAATATTCTACTAAATCATAAAGAAGGGAAAATATTCTATGACGAAGAGATAAATATTTCATTCGCATTTTCCAACTTTTTCCGAAAGAAGGTATATTTGAATTCTGGACGTAGAAGGCAAGAAGTTAACTTTTTTCTCAGTACCTTACGCTTGTTTTTAAAGGGATAAAAATTTCAGCGTAGCTTATTGCATGGAGCTAAGAGGAAGCACGCTCAAGTGATGTAACTATTGTTTGCTTGTGTGTTTTAAAGCTGTTTTTCAACTCTTCACTTGGCCATTCATTTTCAATGTTAATACAAAATTATTCTTGGGTTTGAAGTAAAAACTAATGCCATCTCAGAAAACCGTCTCATGACCGTGATGCGCTTTGCATCGTTACTGTTCAGTATTTTTGCAATAGGAATTGAAGATATTTCTCTAGGTACTCATTTTTCCCATCATACTTCTGAAGGAATGGTATTTTAAACTACCTTAGGAATACAATTGAGCGTTTGAATAATGTAGGATCCTCAAAACGGTATTTCGGTAAAACTTAAGGCATAGTGATTCCAGTACATGTTGTTCATTCAGTTGGTGTCATTGTGTTAACACCTTTACAAATTCCGGTTAGTGCCTTGTTTTAAAGATTGGTTATACGCTGCTTTCCCGCTCAATGAAAAACCATGAGGTGACGTCCGCCTTGTTCTGCTCCTCGTGTTCAGCAACAGCAGCAAGGGTCTGTAGACGTAGTCGGTGGCGAGTCCCCATAGTTGATAACTTCTTATCCTGTTGAGTGAATTCGGTCATCCACAAACAGGAGAACAGAGCTGCGATTGATCAAAATTGGACTCTTTCACGTTCGCTCAGAGTTAGTTTCTGTGTAATTGCTCAGCCATGCAATAGCTTATTTCGACACAAGGCCTTTTTTGACAACCATGAATCAAAATTGATTTTCTGACCCAGTTTCGAGTTTTTGTGAGCGAAAAATGCTCGTAAAGTTACTACGAAAATTAGAATATGAAAATATGACACCAATATTCAAGTTCAAAAGAGTCTGAAGAAGATATAATTAAAATTTATTTGCCATTTATTTCAGATTAGAAAATTGCAATCCAGAAAGATGAATTAGGTCCTCTTAAATTCAATATGGCAACATTCAAGAGAGTGGAGAATAAACTTTTGTGTTCATTGAAAGTTCAGAGAGCTTATGAAGCTAGTGAGCATAATGGATACTATGAATTTTGGCTGAGCTTAAGGCTCGGACCCTCAAATTCAATGAATTTTTTCATTCCCTGGCTTTGAAATTCTCAGAGGCTGGAATGGTTTTACTAATTTAATGATATTGTTCCAACGTGGGAGTTCCAGTGGGAACACATGTCGATTCTACCAAATGTAAAATCATGAGCGCCGCTTTTATTTAGAGGTTGAGTTGTGCACATGCTTTACCTTGCATTGAAACTGATCAGTATTTTGGGTTGTACATTGTTAAGTTTATTTCGTCTGATTGTTAAGTTTAATTCTTTAAGTGCTCTTGTAAAGCTTTGTATTATTTCTTTAGCTATGTAAGTGTTAGGGAATTGAATTAAATACACGTTTGTAAAATTATGATTTTTATTGTTTGATCTTTCAGGAAACGTTGGAATTGAAGTATGTTTTCTAATTTAAAAATTTGAGGTGTGCTCTTTACGTCTCTTTCTGTAGAACTTGGATTTGGCTGAAATGTTCCTTATTTTACAGCAAATCAATCTGAGGTTTTTCAAAATTTTCAATTTCTAAATGAAGACGAAAGTGAGATTGATCTAGAACAAATGGTATTTTCTGAGGGAATCCTGCATTACGTAACGAAGAGTGTAAATTTAAGTGTAAACTATTTGAATATCAGTTCTTTGACCTGCTCTACAACTGTAGACCAGAACCAAAACGTTTGAAATGTGCTGTGATGAAGCTTAACTTTAAGTCAAATCTTCCGATATTTGTTTCAAGCGTTCAAGTATATTCAAATTTAACGAGAAAGAAATGTTTTATGATATAAATTTAAAATTAATTCACAACTATTCGTAGAAACACGTTCAGAAAATCTTGTCCCGAGAAAAATGATATGTGTTTGAGAATGAATACCAAAAGGAAAGCCGAAAGAAGCATTCTACAGTTGAGAAGTTCAATAAAATATTATGCTTGCGAACATTATCTATGTCTTTCTTCCGCGGGAACCTGGTGAAAGAGCTACTGTATAACTTTTTAGAAGCAGAATATTTATTCTAGCCTACCTTTAAAATATTTATTATCAGATTACGCTACAAAAAACTAAGTTCATATGCGATACAAGCTTAATTACAAATTGATTGTTTAAATATCATAGAATTAATGTCTGGCTGCAATGACAGCTACACGCCCTTAATGGAGAATGATACACCTGTATTGAGTAAGAAATCATTGTCAAGTTATTCTTTTCCTTGGTGGGAAAAATCACTGGGCAGGCAATCTCAGGTATCGAACTGACGACCTTATAAAAGGTAAGCGTACTCAACCATTAGGCCATGTTGATCACAATCAAGAATTTATCGTAAATCACAACTTAAGAGTAATACTTTCTAATATTCAAGAGGATACAAATGAACATCTGATTTACATCATCATAAGTGTTCACATCTCTGTGTTGTGTCTCTTATAATTATAGTTACATATATCATCAGATCTAGATTAAAGCAGCATTAGGAATACATTGCCCTCAATCATTTGCTTTCGACTACTGATATGGGTATTACAATACTCATGTGTGTGTGTGGATCAAATCAGTGTATTTACTTTAAGATATTTAAAAAAACCAAAGATGTACCATCTTTTTCGTACCATCTTTATTGGAAATAAACTTTTTGTGTGTGTGTCTCCGTGCCGCAGAAACGGAGCGTAACGCTTCGGAAGAGAAAGTATCGAGTTCAATTCTTCGCATTTATATAGGACATTTGCGAGAAGAAATTACTCCTCTTGAAGTCGAAAACGGAGATGGGGAGTGAGAGAGAATTTAGGAAAGCTCTTCTAGTCAATGAGCTTTCAATTCCCTCCCTCCACCTTGCGTAAAACAATTTAAAATATTTAGTAAGAGCAATCAAACGTAATTTCAAAAGTAATCAACAAATGATTTGTGCCATTCTTACACCAGTAGTTTTGCTATGCCAGCGTAGTCCACAAATTAAAATCATTTTCAAAACAACAGCCTAACTCATGATATATAATCGACTTCGTCATGGCGTTCAAGTTCAACTCTTTATGGAAGCTGAACGCTAACTAGACTAGCCACAATTACCCACTTGAACCCGGAAAATGAACGTTATCGTGATTTACAACACCTGAGTTAGAGTTTGTGAGAGTGATACAGGATGGGACTCTAATGACAAAAAAGGAAGGTTAGTGGGATGATTTATTCGGGTTTGGAGCAGTTAGACATACTACAGGGAAGTTCAGCGATTGTGCGTCGCAGAGTTTCATGAGTCATGAAAACCTCGAGGTTTTCCTCGTCGCAGAAAGTGTAATACTACTGCTGTAATAAAGTGTAATACTACTCACTATGTGAATAATTTTGTCCTATCGTGTTTCTGAAGTTCAGCTTGCTGTTAAGAAATATGTTACGAACTATTCATGTTCCAAAATGTGTGACGGGCTATAACATTTTCAGAAATTAATAGCTAAATTGTGTTTTGTAGGGAAATCATTATTCTAAGAAATTAATCGCTAAATTGTATTTTATGGGGGAATTATTACAAGTCGTTTTAGAAAATATTACAAGGTTGCAATGCTGTGTTGTACCATTTACTAAGATTCACTTAGGCGAAAAATTTGTCGCTCAATAAAACTTCCAACGTTGTGTGCTGATGTTTATTGTGCGAAGTGTGTTGTGCTTAGTGTTTGTTGTGTGTCAGTAATTTATGATAGGCCTGGGCAAGCAGAGAGTTGTGAGTGAAAATGGTCGGCCATAGTCAAGAAGGTAATTGATGGTAGGCCCTTCGGCACGAAAAAAAATGTGAAAATCAAACAGTTGGTCGTTACGCCAGGAAACAGGCTCAGCGGGGAACCTAAACTCATGGGTAGAAAATACAAAAAAATATTTCAGACTTTGAACACTTAAGGGGAGGAGAATTCGAGCACAAGGATAACCAATGAGGACCGCTATGTTTGGGATGAAGGAGGAGTTTAACGAACACCTCTAAAACACTTAATTTGTGATTGGTTCCTTCATCGTGTGGATTGAAAAGAACATACCCACAAGGAAGGTCTTGGGCGCGAGGGAAGGCAGTTCGAGTTCGACTAACGAGGCCGTGGCTTGAGGTACGGTAAAAGCAAAAGTACGTTCGCGGTGAAAGACGTGCTTAAAGAAAACATGGAAGAAGGTGCTAAATTGAAAATAAAAATTTGACGCTACAATACAGTCAGTAAAACACAATCTTTTCTCGTTCATATTCCAGAGAGAACTTTCAAATAAAAAGCCGAGAGTTACACGGCTGAATTATACGTACAGGCACTCCTGGGAAAGGGTGAGTTGTAAGAGAAAATTCACGTTACTAGAAAATTGCTTAGAAACTTGTTTGTCAAAATTAATGATATATATATATTCTTCAATATACCGCAAAAAAATGCTAATTATATCTGGCTGTAAAAAATTAATGAGTGGAGCAAAATTTGATTTTTACAGATGTAGGGAAGAAATTAAGAAGGCCCCAGATCAAGTCAACGTACCAGAGTAACCGCGTAGAAATGCCTACCCGTATTTTAAAATAAACTGTATATCGTCAATACAGAATGTGCTCTTGAAGCTCGGTCCCTGGAGCATGCTGCGGAGTGCTCGGTGATGTGTGCATGTGGAGTGTAATTGTTCCATGCAGCAGAGAACGCCATGATAGTCAACATTTATTATTGGTGCCCATAATTGTTCAGATGTATTATTGGTGTCTAATTTAATGATACAGGGTTGGCCGGCCAATCATTAGGATAGGGTTGTCGAGGGTTGAATCAAGGTAGCGTGCCGATTAGTATCAATCATAACCACATCATGTCCAAATCATCTCCAATTTTATCAATCTTTATAATGTGTTTTTAATGGGGTTGTGTTTCGAGGTAGTTGTAGATGTACCAATTGTAAAACAAGTGGTATTAGCCTTTGATTATATGTAGTGCTCGTCATAGCCGTGTGTGTAGCGGACCTGACTCCGTGCGGGGAGACCCGGGTTCGAGTCTCGGCGCTGGTGGCGATTTTCTCTGTTGGGTATAGGAGAAAAATTATAAGCACAATACCCCACTCTACCCAGGTGTCTGAAATGGGTACCAGTCTTCGACCGGGAGAAAGCGTCATGGCGTCCTGGTGTTAATTAAAAGGCATTTGAAAAACCAATGTAAAAGGTGATATGTATCATGCTTCAATTGGAAATAAAGCATCCGTAGATGCCGATGTTTGTTAATTTTACAGTAGCCTCATAAAGCGTGTTATAGAATATCCTTCAGTTATCATAAATTTTGCTATAAAACCTGCGTATTCAACCCGAAGACAAAATCATTCTCTCATCAAGAAAGCCGCTAACAGAAAAAGGCGCTGTTGTAAATGGGTCTCTGCATTCGGGAGTATCGCCATGATTTGTGTTATTGTAATCTGTAATCATTGAATTTTCATATTTTTGTGCATTTTGGTTGCCTATAATTCTCGTGTGTATTTTTCCATGGAGGTATGCCGATCCCTCAACCCGAGATTTTGGTCTTCCATGTTAATGTAAATTTTTGAGGGGTACCAGACTTGTCTTGTGACATTGTTAAGTCTTTCAAAATGAACAAAGGAAAATCTATTTTGCGAAGCAAATTCACAATGAAAGAAATAGAGAAGAAGTACATGTAATATTAGATACATGTACCGCCAACTTAGACCTACGTATTTTAGAGTCGTTATTCATTCATAAACTCAAACCATCTCTCAACGAAATGCAGAGTGCATACCCTCTGAAAATAGTGAACCGATAAATTACTAGTAATTATTTTTTTGTTTGTTCATTTGTTTGTTTTTCGTGTTTATATTCTGCGCTTCTGTAATTTTAGGTGTACTGACTTGTTTATCATTTTAATTGCAGACGTTTTTGTTGAGAATGAGCTTAGGCTCGAAACGTTCAGAGTAAATGTTTTTAAAGTACTTCTTCTCTATTTCTTTCATTTCAAAATTAATATTTTGTTCTAGAAACTTCGTATTATTGTCACTAATATGTGCTTCACACCATAAGAAAATCTTATGACTGTGGCAACAATAATTTTTGAGCTATTTTAGGAAGTTTTGAAAGATAAGAGGTGTACGAATAATTACGCCGTTAACTGTCTCATCTTGTTGATTGATTTATCAAGTGCTTATAACTGACACCAGATTGCATTAACGGTAACTTCCGGTCAAGCCGGTACCCATTTCTGACACCTGGGTGGAGTTGGGAATTGTGGCTGAGTTCTCCCTTTTCCCGACAGGAAGAAACCGCCGGGTGGCACTGCCGGGATTCGAACTGCCTACACCTTCACTTAAAGAGCGTATTCTTAAGGGCTATTTACACTAGGGGACATTTTGGCCGTGAGGCGTGACACGTGTATATGAGGCTCACCACTGAGGCTCATTATTGTGTGTGCGTACTGATACTTGAAGTACCCTATTCGCTCTGGTCGAACTCGTGATGCACGACACTCAAGAGCCTCGCAACTACCGTGGATGATAGGGAACTTCGTATAAACACACAAATATAAGACTCAGTAGTGAGCTTCGTATACACGTGTCGCGCCTCACAGCCGAAATGCCCCCTAGTGTAAACGGCCCTCCAGCCACTCGGCTACGGTGACCACAAATGAAACAATTTTTGTAGTAAAAACACAATCGTTATTCCAAATTTAAAACTTTTATACAACAATGCACATTAACTGAAACTGAGCAATTTTTTATTGAAATCAAATTGAACACAAAATTCAGACGTAAATATTTTCAAATACCACAAGGACGTTGATGTTTCACTCCATCCGGTGTTAAGTATTCATTTCGAAATTTTCCATTACTCGTGTGTGGTGTCTACCGTGTAAGTTTTCCTAAATGTGTTGCAATAAATACTTAATGCAAAAAAATTGTGACCATGAATACTGGTGAAACTGATTGAGGTAAACATTGGAATTTTGGGTTAGTTAAAAAAAAAACAGAGTAAATGGGTGTCAGTATTTAGGGTGTAGATTGACTATTGAGTGAAAAAAAATATTAAGAGATGCACTACAAGAATGTTCTAAAGATAAAAGAATGAATATAAAAAGAATGTTCTAAAGATTAAGATGCCTTATGATGGAAGCTTTGAAAGTTAATGTGTGTTTGGAGTAGTAAGACTTTAAGTATGAAAATTTCCCCATTGAGTTAGAATGAAAGGAATTATTGGTAGGTTATGTGTGCAGCATTGCAGTAAGATAAAAAAATTGTGTGAACATCAGGTTTTGAAATGTTATAATCATGAATAGAAAGATTTTGTCATCATTTTTTGAATAGTAAGGAGAGAACCAGTGTCATACAAGATTTGTTCATTGCTGAATGTGACTGGTATAAGCTTACTTGCAAGAGATTGGATGAAGAATGGAACCTGATTACTGATGCAATTAAAAGTTTCCTAGTGATTGTGTAAAATTTGAGATGATTAATTTGAGCAGTCACCTGCAAAAAAATCTTATGACCTAATGTATTTAAGAATTTATTTTTCACCAGCTGGCTATCTTGCAGCAATGCCATCATGCTTTCTGTTCTATGGAAAAAAAAATGAAAAAAATGGAGTGATCCTTGTTGGGGCACTGGGCGGGATGACTCCTAAATAACTCCTTTAACCCTTTGAGTCCAGCATATAGGAATAGTTGTCTTAATCTGTTCAAAATTTGTGTAAATTAGCTTTTTCATCCAATTAATGCAAGAAAAAAGTTTCAAAATGAAAATGTAAAATTAAAAATTTTTTGTGAATTGGGACTAAAGAGTCCCGCCAGTACTTTACGGAAAATATTATGGCCGTATTATTGGAATTTCTCATCACTTCTTTTGATGTAGGCTTCATAACTAAGATATTTGTTTACAAATACAACTGTTAAGTCCTTGAAATATATAATATTATAGAGTAATATAGAGTAATGCTCATGATGCGCATGTCGGGACCCTCATCCCTAAGTACTGATGGGTCACTGCTGTCCCATGCAGTAAAATTGTTATATTTGAAGACACTGCTAATGTATCTGCAATATCTTCTGATCATTCTGTAGAATAGATGTTTACGCAGCAAAAAATAATCATTTTATCACTGTATTTACCGTGATATTGAAGAAGACAGATAAAATGTGTCACATAAATTTACCATGACCCTCCAGCTGCGGTGCGTGCTTTCTAAGTGTAACTGTCAACAAGTAGTGGGCTCTTGTCTGCCAGACGTACAATATTCAGCTAGCTTGATGTTCCACAAGAGTCCCGACAGCTCCCTAGCGTCAAAATTTTTGTTAGTATTTGATAACAAGGGAAATTTTGAGCCGGGACTGACATGTCCCTGTAGTACTCAAAGGGTTAAACAAATCCACCTCACAGGCAAGAAACTCTTGGTAATCATCCTGTAGTATGCATATTAGAGAGAAGTGTAAACCATAGTAAGAGTATCAACTGCCATTGGTTCTCAAGTTCAAGTTTCAACCCCTAAAGTTTAGCATATGCTTTACCTTGTATTTCTGAAGATTCCAACTTTGAAGATTTCTTGATTCCTAAGTATGTTAGCAATTTTGAAAGGCTCCAAGTAAATCAAAGGAAAAGTATTAGTTCTTAGATGGTTCATCACTTGATTGCTTGCAGGCCCTCCAGTGTAAGCAGTGGTATTTTTTCACGCCCAATGCATATCTTAATTTCAAGTAAATTATCATTTTTCAAAGCAATTAATTTTAATCTTGTTTTGATACTAATCTACCAAAAATTAGTTGTGATACTGCTTTCTAGTTCCTCTGATGTAGAAATAGAAAAGTGTGACTTTTTTGTAGTTTGTTAGGAATATAACTTAATATTTAGCAATTAGAAATTAAAATACAGTTATATTATTTTCATTGAATTGGAAAAGAACTAAAAATTAATAAGCTGCTAGATAAATATGTGGAATAGTTATATTACTAGGTATTAGGTTGGACCTTGGCAATACAAAAGAGACTAATTATGTACTTTATTTTATGCATTGCCACTTGAACTACGGTTTTTTATCTTTTTATAAGCAGTTGACTTCAAAGTAAATTTTAACCCTTCACTGCATGAATTAATTTTGGAAATAGAAAAATTTTTAACATGCTTGGAAACTCTTTAATAGACATCCTTTTAACAAATTAAATCATGAGAAATATATTTCATTTTTTGTGTATTTTTCATTATGTATCATAAACGATACAACACGAAAATCATGTCTTGAAGCATAAGGCATGAGTCGTTTGTGACACCTATACGACAAACTCCATTTATAAGCTAATGGACTGATTTAAACTTTTAAATCTTTTAGAGATCTATTAGAGCACATAATCAGGCCAAAATTTATAAAAATAATAATTCTCCATGTGACATTTTATCAGCAAGTCTTTAAGGTTTTACAAAAACGAGTTTTTCATGTGACATATATACGTCAAAACATTGTTTTCATTATTTAACAAAGGTGCACGAGACATGTGGAACACATGTTTGACTGCAACTTGGAGTCTGGTATTTTACAGCATTGGCGTTCCATTTTTTGGTTGAGGCAATGATGATATCCATCCAGGGGAACATTCTTCACAGGGACATGAGGGATTGTTCGCTCGCGCACGCTAGACATGTGCACGTGCGTCACTGATCCTCTGACGTAAATTGTGGTGGATTAAAGTGAAGTTGCTGAAAAACTGGTATAGTTTGTGNGCATTCTAGTCACAAATTACAGCTACCTACCCACCATTACTCCAATTTCAATCATAGTGCACAACTACCTACCAACCATTACTCCAAAGGGGTAGTTTTTATTCCTTTCAGATCAGAATTACAACGCAACTCCATAGGAGTAATTTGTATTCCTTTCAGTTCAGAATTACAATGTTACTCTAAAGGAGTAACTATAATTTCTATCAGTTGAGAATTATAAAACTGACAGATTGCTCAACATACTCAGCCACAGCTTACATAGGGTCAAGCATACACCCATTGAAAGTGTGACTCAGAGCAGCATAACTAATTTTTTATGTTTCCCATTTGCATTGAACTGTGCAAACCAACTTACAGCTCCCAAAAAACATCACAAGTGATGACGCCAATAGGAGCACTGGAATATTACAGTGATATTGAAAAGTAATAACAAATGATATTCAAACTACAAATTCTTTGACCAATGAGAAGTTAATAGCAAAATGAGAGACAAAGCCATTACCGCAGCACAAGCCAGCACAACATTGTCACGTGAGCAGCCAGTGCAATAGTAAGAAGGCAGAAGTAAGGGAGGATGCTGGGGCACGAGGAGTCATTGTAATGTTAAAGTAAAAGCCTAACAATGAGACAACTGTTGCTAGTCAAGATTAGTAAGTATAACAGCCAGAGAAGTAATAATATGACATGGTTAGATAATTTACAAGTGCTCCATAAAAAAAACAAGGAATGGCAAATGGCAATGTTTTAAAGCTAAAACAAATTAACTGTACTTTGATTGATCATTAAAATCATACTTTATTTTGTAAATTAAGGCATGGAAGAAATTAAACTGTGATCAAAGGACCCACTGAACCCACCATAAAAATAAACTACATTTTAGTCTACACTCTCAATGCAAATGTAGAGTACATTTAAAGATAGAGTGCAGTCAACATGCACTCAATATTATACTAATTCTAGTCCACCCCTTTTATTTGAAATAAGAAAGCAGGTGAAATGAAAGAAAAGACATAAGAAATAAAAAAATTCAATCTGCCGAAAGTTGATGAGGCCGAGTGCACACGGCCCATCAAAAATGTACAATAATGTTCGACAAATCACATGACACACGTTCCTACTTCCTAAAAATTCACGTGACATTCATTCCTACTCAAATCTGATGGATAAAACACAGGAAATTGTCGAGTTGATGAAGCTTGTATCACAGATACGCTCATCATCCACTGCAGGCTGGCTTCGGACACAGACTCCCCTAAATTATAGTGTATATTACTTCCGTCTTTAATTTAAGATGAGGGGAAACATGCTATCACATTTTATCAAATTTTTTTCTCAAAACTGTTCGAATTCTCCCCACGTAATGCTTAAAGTGGAAATTGTTTATGATGCATTTTTAGTTTTTGAGTGATAATTTTCTGACTGATAATATTAAACTTGTTTTTATAACTGCACATATTTCAACTAGTCAAAATGCTTTAATCAAAATAAAACTTCAAACAAATATGTTCAGTCAAAATAGATGAATGCATTACTCAATCAGTTTCCAACTATTGAACAAGCATAAGTCAAGAATAATTTTTGGTAGTAATAACCTTCACATATTCTTGCAAAAATGATGTAAGAAGAAAATGATCCAACACAGATACAAGCACAAAGGTGGTCAATATTATTCAATAGAAATATCTACCCAGAGCATAAATAATTAGGTAGGAGAGCCTCACCTCGTACACCCTGATGCAGTTGCTGCATGTGATGATCACATCTTTGTGGTTCCTCTGGTCAGTCTCGACTGATATGACATTGCTGCCGTAAATGCCATTTGACACAAAATGGGACTTGCCAAAAATACTCATTATGGATACATAAACACAAAACTAACAACCTAGATTATGACAAAAAAGCAGTAATTAGAGTTGATTAAAATTCTGCAATTTACATTTATACTTAGCCAATTCAGTAGTCCCTTAAAAAAAAAGAGAAATACATAAGGTTGATACCTGATATTTACAAGAGACAAACCTGTAAAAATATGGTTTGAATACTTGCAATAAAATACAGTTCCACCCATTGAATGTTGTGGGTATACACTGAAGGCAAGAAATACTACATATAAGAGGTTACAAATATATCAGATCTCCTCACTTAGCCAACTAAAACCATAATTTTTTATCCTAAAATTTTAATTGTCAAAAGCACTACTTATTGTTTTGTAGATGTTGTGCAAAATTATGATTCATCAAATGCAAACAACAAACATGCTTTAATTAAAATACTAATCAATTCAACTACAAAATACTTTGAAGAATGAATACATTATAAATAATCAAGACAAATATTGACATATATTACATAAAAATCTAAAACTTTTACAGCAACTTCTCACAGTCAAACAACTGCTAAAGTAAATAATGTTTTTGACCGATAGAATGTAAGTCATAGGAATGACCTATTTTAGAAATGAAATAACACAGAGATAGAAGCCCCAGTTTGTCCATCAGCTTACAATGCAAAGAAAAAACAGATTAGAGCCCTATTATTGTCAATTCAAACAGAAAATTTTTATTCTTCAAAAAATTTTTCTTCTATCGTATCTCTTCTAATGAACTGCTTTTTGGATAAGTAACATGAATTCCTTCTAAGATAATGAAAATTTCCTCAAGATTTGTTAAAGAAAGCATGGGAGATTGATAGGGTCTTGGAATGGAATAGTTAGTGTTATATATTTTCTTAGGATAAAAATGGTCTTGCGTACCCAGTTTTTGTTTTGTAAGCTTGATCCTAGAATAAATTAAACTCATAATTTGACATTCTACTTTACATACATCATGTTTGTTTACAGTATGAAATTCAATTTTACTGCTTAAACAAGATTTACGGCACATATATAAAGTATTATCAAGAAATTTGCAAAGGAAAACAATAAAATCATGCTACATTGCAATGACTTTAAACAAAATAAAAAGGAGAAGCAAAATAAAAGGTAATATTCTTTTAATTGCAAACATTTTGGAATCTCTGATTCCATCATCAGTGCTGTAAAAACAAAGAACATAAAAAAAATGCACTGATGATGGAATCAGAGATTCCGAAACATTTGCAATTAAACGAATATTTCCTTTTCTTCTGATTCTTCTTCTTATTTTACATATAAGATTTCCAAAAAATTACACTTTCAATTCTATGACTTAAAACAAGAATATCTCTAAAGATGTTTCAAGGTATATGTAGTCTAAAAGTTAGAGACTCCATTTTCCAAGTTGAGATATTTTTGAAGAGGAAAGAGATAGGATCATTCAACTTAGAAAAATGTTGAATTCATACTAAGGGTGTGTTCACAAACAAAATATCCTACCCATCAAAACAGCAAGTTCAAAAAGGAAGAAAGAAGCAATAGCAAAGGTTTCAAAATAAAGATAAGCAAAATGGACAAAAAGAGATAGCAATGGATGTATAAAAACTAAAAAAGTAAAGCAGACACATAAATAGATCTAATGGCCTTTTTATGGCTGAAGTAACCTAATTGCCTCTTCTGGGGATGCCAGGCTCCGTAGTATAGGACATGCAAACCTAACTGCTTATTTTACGTCCTCTCAATAGAATGAGCAAATATGTATGCTGCTTTAATTAAAGCATCTTTGCACTAGGGCTTGCTGTTACATATTTTAATTTGGCAACACTATTGATTGCAAAATACTTTAGATAGGATTGAGTATGGGAAAATGAATGAAAGTGGTTGTCACATTGAAGGTTGAAAAAGAGAGACCAAGGCTTTGTGGCAGCCAAATTATACTTTTCCTTCCTTCAACCTTGTTTAATTTTTTGTACACATTTTATGGCTTGTAAATGAAATTGAAATGCTAACTGCTATTTAACAGCTTTTTGCACCAACTAACTAACTAACTAACTGCTTGTCATTACTTTCATCATTGACAAGGCATTTGTTCTGAAGCCTGGTCACCTACAAAATTCAACCTGCATTTGAGCATTACTAGCAAGGATGAATTCAGTGCAAGCAATTACTTTGGCTAAATTTTTTATCATACTCTTGATTCAAGTCAATGAAGAGCTTAAAATTCTAAAACAGTAAAGTTCGTACGTAAAAATTTGAATTTTAAATGAATTAGCTTTACTTGACCCTGGGCATCCAACAGCAACAGCATAGACTAGCTATTAAATAAAATTATAGCAAAGTATCAGTTAAAATTTATTAAAAAAAACAATTTTGGTTGAGTTCACTACTCTCCAGCTTATATTGTTTATTTTCATCTTCATTATATTGCGTTTGTTTTGGTATTGAACGAAAACTAAGATACATGAGTTGCTCCAGTAATATTTTGATTTCAGTGTTCTCCATTTTCTTTGATTATGTGTGTTCGTTCATGTGTGTTCATTCGTGTGTGTTTCTACACAGTTGATATGTTCCTGCTGGCCCTTTAAATGTTCTCTTTGTTGGACTGGAATACATGCTGCAAAGTTGTACGTGTTTTTTCTCTCCGCCTCTCTGACAAGCTTCTCTGCGTGAATGGGGTTACCCAATTCAGATGTCAGGATGACCGATGCAGCAGCAATTTTTTCCATAAATTAAATTAACATTGGATTTTTGTTTACTACCAGACATTAATCAATTTTCCAATTTCTTCTTTGCATTTTCCTTTGTGAATTAGTAGTTAATGAGTTATAGCAGTTTTCAATTTTGTTTTTTTGTGGCTGGAATGAACATTACGTTGGGTAGGTTAGCTTTGATTATCTTATTTAAACAATTGTACTAATCTGCAAGTACAATTGCTTTCATCATTCTTTCATATAAATTTACCAATTATTCTTAAATAATTTGATTTGCGAATGATTAGTGCATATTAGGGCAGCCATGACGCCACTTGCAGCACCGCAGCCATGACGTCACTTGGGGTATTTGAATTATTTACAGTTGTATATTGCTATAACTTATTGAATGATGGAAAATGCATAGAAGAAAAGTTGTTTATTTCAATTTCGTTACCAATATACAAGCAACAAATGTATAAAAATTGATTAGTATCCTATTATGAATATTTACCTTAAAATTAAATAATACCAATTTGAAAAAAATTATACTTTTCATTGCTTCTAATAATTATAGTTACAGACTCTTGACAGCAAATACAGTAACACAAAATTGGGCAGATCCAGAAGTAGCATGGATTTCTAAAAGCATGCACAATTATATGCTTTACAACATTGATTATATTCTGGAAACCAATATGAAATTAGATAGCAAATTGCATTACTGAAGCAAAAGGTGTGATGAAAAGAAAAGAGTGATTACAATGTACATCTTTATCTTATTTTTATTTATTTAAGTTTTATTTGTTTATAAGTAGTTTAAAACAAGAACGTGTATCTCACAATCTATAACAATTTGGCAAGATCTGAAATTAATGCTGATATTATGTTTGAAAATACAATGAGTCATTAGAAAGATATCACTCTACAGCTGCTAGTGCTACATTCCTTGGAGTTAGGAATCCTGCCATTTAATGATAAATTTTTTGCTGCTGTCAAGTGCATTAAATTAGCAATTTCATAACTTAATCTTTGATACTGGGGTCTACAGAAACTGGGTGACCCAGTATTGGCTATTCATCAGCCAGTTTCAAGTTCAAGTACGGTTTTAATTATACCTAAACTGAGCACATAAGACTTGATGAATGTGTTACCATCTTTTTCAACTGTACATATACAATTATACTTAACATGCATCATTTCAAGAACACATTGAAAAATTTGGTTCACAATTTTGTTGATTTTAAGGTAAATGTGAGGCATTTGGTAGTAATTGAATTTCCAATTTTGGATGCCTAAATAAAGTTGATTAGATGTAAATAAGCAATTTTTTTTCTATGCACTTTTGTCCGCAAATGAGTATTTAACGAGTTACAGCGGTAAATTACTGACCGCAACTCTAGTGTTTGAAGCAGAAAGAAATTCATCGAGAGCATTATATGGCAACACTACAATGGACTCTCCCTTTCAACGCGCTAGAATGATCAAGCCCGCTTTTCTTGCGCTTGCAACAACACAGTTGCAATAGGTACCATACCGCTGTGACTCGCAAAATAGTCATTTGCGACGAAAAGAGCATAGAAGAAAATTGGTTTACTTCAGGTCAATATTGATTTAGGCCTTTCAGAGAAATGGCCAATTCTGTTTCAAAGAATCACTAAAGGAACACATTTAAAAAGCGTTTACACGAATGACATTCTGCTTGCTGATGCTTTATTTTCGAGTTATTCAACTTCAAAACTTTTGTTTTCTATAGCAGCTCCAGTAAGTTTGCGCTTGAGCGGGAGCTGTTAGAGTACGTTTTTGCAGACCTTGCGCAGCCTGCCCTACTTCTAAGATGTTTTATTTAATAACTGTAACAAAAAACAAGAATGCTAAAATATTGCGTTACAAAAATATTATGAAATTAGATCTACAGTATTCACTCCTAAGGTTTCGCTGATCTTCTATGGTCGCCGCTATCTTGGATCTTATTTGAATGACATTCTGCTTGCTGATGCATTATTTTTTAGTAATTTAACTTTAAAGTTAAGTACCCATAAATATTAGCGTAGAATACAGCGCGTACGAGAAATAGTACCTTACCTTATGCAAGTATTTCCTCGACGTCGGAATCCTCTTCTTTGTCATCTCCGTCAATGGCAGGGATAGGATCGCGGAGAGGTTTATTTTTATTCGTTGGAATTAGTGATGGCTGGTATAGTTTAGCGGTGTGGACTAAAAATGAATGCAGAACGTTTCTTTCATGTTCCTTGATAAACATGTAATGTCCTAAGTATTGTATCAGGTATTTGACGCAAATTCCTGATCGTTTGATATACTGTTCGACATCCAACCAAAGTCTCTCGATGTTTTGCGTATGAATTTTACAATTTTTCACTTTCCACAGAGTGTAAATAGTGATTTATTGCCAGGTGTTTGTAGCCTTTGTCCTCAAGAGTATTGTAAGCTTTCCATAAATCAGAGTAAATGATTGTTCCCCGATGAATGAACTGCTTGATGATTTCCGGCTCCGCGGGGTAGGCGAGGGTGAGCGGGGTTGGCCTGCGCAATGTAACGGCTCAAGCGCGCAACGCTACTGATATAGAAGGGGAACATTTCAAAGTTGAATAATTAAAAAATAACGCATCAGCAAGCAGAATGTCATTCATGTAAAACCTTTTTAAATGTGTTCCTTTAGTAATTGTTTGGAACGGAATTGTTAATTTTCGTGAAAGGCCTAAACTCGACATTGACCTCATTTTGATCTAATCAACTATGTTTTGGCACAAAAAATTCAAAAATAGATTACTACCAAACGCTACACATTTACCAAAAATACATTGAAGCTCAATACATTAGTGGTAGAGGTTTCAAAATAAAATTAGTTTTCTACTAATTATCTCAACCATTGAATGTTAGGCTTTCTAAAGAAATGAACCAATCACAGATAAATTTGTTTACTCTAAAAAAAATTTAAATACTACATGAGCTAGAATCAAAGCCCGTTTTATTTTTTTTTCAGTGTTACACTACCAGAAATGTGATAATTGATCAAGAAAAAATGACCACAACACCAGAGATAATCCTCAGTCTCCAATCAAAACCTGAGAAAAATAGGCGGAGTTTGATTCATATGACATCGAAAGTAATAATAATAACAAACTCAGTTGACGTCGAAAGTAAAACTGTTTTCTAAATTGTAAAGTCACACTCAACACACACCACACGTTTGTCTAGATTCGGAACATGGTACAGGTGCTTCTTAACTAAAATGAGGAGCACCGGCGTGTACCAATTGACAACAACAATGTCACTGAAAAGGTCATAAAAATTCAATCAGGCTAAAAAAAAGAAATGATAAACTTCGCATGAAAATTGGGTAAAACATTGAATAATCTATTGATTTGTACCTCAATTGTAAGGATCAGTTGTTTACTTGGTTCTTTTGATTGATATTTTTTTTAAATGCCTGCTCCAAACCCCGAGGAATAACCCTTCAAACCCCATAGAAGAAAATTAAATTATTATTCATGAAATAATGGAAGTGGTCAGTCCTTATTGTGTTTCAATGCTATTCTATAATATGATGGAATCAAGAATCCACGTATTCCTGTACCATGAACGGGATTCAGAAAACCGGCGAGCCAAATTTCGACCACTCGCTCGAACACAAACTTGAACACACTCTTGAGAGAAAACACACTCTTGGTTGCTTGAGAGTTGAGACCGAGCGTTTGTGTCGTGACTTGCAACTTTTGACTAGAGTGTTTGACTGGTAGTGTGTGACATTGTGAGAAGGGACTGTAAGAGAAATTTGTAACTTTTTTGTTTCTTATTTTTTGATTGATAACTGGATTTTTTAGTAGATTCACTGGGTGAAGGATTCTTCTGCCTGTAAAATTTGTACTGAGATAGAAGGCTGTGTTATGAGAATGTTAAGGAATAGGACTGGTCGTAGGCAGGGAGGTGCGAGTGGGATGGATGACGAGATTCAGTGCTCGACTTGTTTTGAGTGGGTGGATATAGA
>JACJUY010001415.1:44655-96148 GCA_014220935.1 Platorchestia sp. MABIK | reverse complement strand
GCCCAGCAACCAGCCCTCAACAAAACCGAATAAAGGCCCGCCCCAGCAGCCAGCCAGCAACAAGACCCAATAAAGACCCGCCCCAGCAACCAGCCAGCAACAGGACCCAATAAAGACCCACAACAAGGGTCAGCAAGGCCCACAATACGCTGCGTGCCGGCATTCCGAGAGCGCCAACTGCCGCGAGCTCTCAGCGTCGCGGCGTGCGCAGGAGAAAGCGATCGGCTGACCTTGGGCCCGCCTTCCTAGCTGACGAGCTGACGATGCCGTAACTCCTGTTACGTGCCTTCCTTATTCGTGCGCTGACAATTCTGCTGCTTGGGTTACTTCCGAGGTCGTAAGTTGTTGCTATGTGCCTTTCGTCTACCATGCAATGTGCTTTGCTTGTTGCCATGCAAACTGTGTCGTAACTTGGGCGGCTTCTTTGTCACCGTGCAGACAATGTCGTAACATGGGCGCTTCCTTGTTGCTGTGCACACAATGTCTTAACTTGGGTGACTTCCTTGTTGCCATGCAAACGATGTAACTTGGGTGGTTTCCATGTTACCGTGCAGACAATGTAGTAACTAGGGTGGCTTCCTTGTTACCGCGCGGACAATGTCGTAACTTGAGTGGTTTCCTTGTTGCCGTGTACACAATGTCATAACTTGGGCGCCTCTTTTTCTTCGTTAAAAGAGTCATAAAAAGATGCTTCTCCAATCAAGTTGGTGTACAACATGGCCTCAATGCGAAATTTATAAACTTTTGTATTAGCGACGCTTTACTCAGGTCAGTTTCACTTTCACTTTCTTTGTAAAATCTGATAAATTCCTTTGTTATGGAGTTCGATAAGTTGCTGAGATAGGAGATTCTTTGAATTTTATGTATGAGGTGAGTACAGTACTCTAATTGTCGTGCGCTTTCAGTAGAGGTGTTTGGTACGTCGTTCGTTCGGCAGCAGCACCACCCATGGAATAGGAGTGAAGGTACAGGGAGCCAACGAATGAGGCTCAGAGGGTTTACGTAAGTTACTTAGGAGATATTGAAGGGCTTTAAGAGGGCTTAGGGAGGTAAAGGGGGTAATGATAGTTCAAGGGAGTAAAGGGGATAAAGAGAGCTTAAGTAAATTACCCCTATCGAAGGGAGTAAAGAGGGTTAAAGTGAATTATTTAGGAGCTAAAGAAGGAGATTGAGGAGGATAAAATATAAGGTGGAACTGACAAAGGTTATTGAGACGTTTAGGCCTACCGAAATTAGGGAGAGTTAACTAAAATAATAGAAAGGGTGCAAAGAGTTCGTAGGAGATCATGCAAAATTGAGAAGAGGGTTTGAAATAATTAGGGGGAGATACGAAGGAGATAGAGGACTTACAAGCATTAGTTGATGCTATTGAAAGGTGAAGCAGAGTTTAAAAATGTAAGGAGTCGAAAATGGAAAAAATAATGAGTTTGAATTTGGTCTCAACTCTCTGGCTAGCAAACAAGGGTTCCATTTTTTGTCGCTGTACGAGGAAATGAAAGTGAGAGAGTAACTTGAGTCCGCAACCTCTGATAGAAATACTACTTTTTCCAAAATCGACAAAAGTGGACACCGAACGAGCACTTGCCATGTTATACAATCTTTTCAGACATATACTCCATGATTCAGGGCCCAAATCTTTACAAGCACACATTCCATTATTCAAGATCTAAACGTTTTTAATCTGGACTCTTAAATTCCTATCTGACTATCTGTAAAATACTATGACATCTACCACAAGTAGAGTTGACTGGGCGGAAACCAAACTCAGAAGCCCTGTAGCTGAGGAGCTCTTCTATGTCTATCAGCCCTGTCCCAGCCCGGCCTGCATGCCCTGCAGCTCTCGTACCCGCCCTGGCGCTGCCCGCACACCGTCCAGGCACTCAGCTCCACCCCCAGCCCTCCTTGCTTGTTTCTTCGTCTTTTTCATGAGGATCCTGGTTCCAGCTTGCCTATGAGCCTCGCCCCAGCCCTTCTGTGCACCGTGTTCCGCATTTCGAGTTGCATAACTTTGATGAGTTCATCGTGCTCTGCATTTGCGCTTGCCAAACGTGTTTTTGCAGAAAATCGTTCAGCCGTTTGTTATTTCTGTAACATGCTTTAGAAGAGATGGTAGTAAGTTTAGAGCTCGTCTATCGTGTCTGCCAGACGTATTTAGCTGGAAATTGCTACCACGTACTCACTCGGGCCTAGAGCTACCATACACTTATGCTTGGAGCTACCCTATACTCATGTTTGGAGCAATTATACGTTCATGCTTGGAGCTATCATGCTTGGAGCTACCAAACGTTCATGCTTGGAGCTACCATACGTTCATGCTTGGAGCTACCATGCTTAGAGCTACTATACGTTCATGCTTGGAGCTACCATACGTTCATGCTTGGAGCGAACATACGTTCATGCTTGGAGTTACCATATGTTCATGCTGGGAGCTACCATGCCTGGAGCTACCATACGTTCATGCTTGGAGCTACCATACGTTCATGCTTGGAGCTACCATGCTTGGAGCTACCATACGTTCATGCTTGGAGCGAACTTTCGTTCATGCTTGGAGTGCTGTTTGAAATCAACATGCACAAATATCATAGTCTATTCAGATACGAAGCAACGTAAAGGTTGCTGGAGCAGAGAACTAAGTACTTGTGGTCGTAGAGCCAACTTGTTTGAACTTTTGCCTCATTTTTTGTGGGTCCGGTCATTTGATGACTAGTCGTTAATCATCTCATTAATAATAGTCAATTGTTTGATAACTAGTAGTTATTTATTTCACAACTAGTAGGTAATAATTTGATAACTCTTTGTTAATTATTTCATAAGTGGTACACTATCAATTGATAATTAGTTGCCAATCACATGACAAATAGCAGTCCATCATTTGATAACTAGTTGCTTATCATCTTAGAAATGAGTGTCATTCAGCTCTGACCCTGTTGTCGGAGACGCCATTTATCATGGTTGTATTTGAAAAGGTTATTTGCATTTAATGTTATTTCAACTTTACGTGCGTGGAGAGCGGCACTTAACGTTCAATTAACTTTTACCTTATGCCCGCGTCACACTACTTCTGTTCCGCCGGCTGGTGCAGCGCAGGCTGGTGCAGCGTAAAAAAATGTTTTCGAGTCCACTTTCGGAGGCCTAGGTGGTCACTTATTTCGCTGTGCCCCACTTCTAAAGGTAAACCGGACTGTTTTCTACTTCTTATCTGATTGAATTTAAGGTCACTGTATTCAAAATACAGGTACGACGTAAGAGAGACCTACGACTGAGCGCGCTCGTCTGACCCACAGAAATGGTCGTTTCACACGTCAGCGAAGGTCCCAGGAACCAGTTCTATAAAATAACTAGTCCGAGAACACTGAAATTCCATGATTTCCGGATCAGATGCTACGTTAGGAAATGAAACAATAGGAGATTGAACTATTAGGAAACGAACGCAATGAGCTATGAAATAATAGAGCGTTTTGCAATTTGTCCTACAAATTGTCCCTAAGAGATGAGGAAACGACTGATGAGGTGTGACGAGCGGCCGGCGCGCCGTCAGGAAGAAGAGAACGAGACAAAGCCAGGACGTGATGCAACGGCCGGTCTCATGAGGCTTCTTCTCACTCTCCTCATCTGAAACGCTAAGCCACTAATTCGTAAATGTCTCTATTGGCCATCCGCATTCCTGAACGGGGTGAAAAAATGAAGCAGGGAAATGAAATGTGCACCGCTATTAATTCTCGAACTTTACTTAAGATTGTCGGTTAAATTTAATGTAAAATGAAGCAGGTTATTGAATTATATAATTATTTCCCGACATATCATTATTTCCCGAACGTAATGAAAGACTCGTGAAAATTTGGTTTGACTGATATGTACACACTATTATTTCTCGAACGTAAAAGATTTTAGATTAAATTTTTGTGATTGATTACATAGATAGTCAACGTGTGTCGTTCGTTCACTCACAGTGCTCAACGTAACGAGCAGCAGACAAAAAACCGTAACAATGTATTGGAAAATGAGCAAACTGCATCCGGCTCACATGGTTGTTTCTCATTTATTGATTTTACGCGTCAATGCTGAATTTAGAATGTTGTGAGACCAGTTTTTACTCAAATATTCAACGCAGTATTTTCCAGTCCTCTGTAACAATTTCTTCTTGAAACTGACGATAGTTCATTTTTTGTCTTAGGAACAAGAGAAAAAGAAAGAAATATAGAGCAAGGCCATAATAACTGGAGGGAACTGTCGTCATGCATCGATAAGCTGTCGAAAACTCATTCATTGTCTCAATGTGCACCAGACTTGCATGTATTCTCAGACTTGCCTTTTCTTCAAGCACAACACCTTCAGTTTTGTCTTTTTTTCAGATAAAATTTCGCCTAGAAAAATTCATCTCCTCACAACCCTGCGTGATTCATAGATACTGTCTGCCCGTCAATATTAAATTTAACAAAAGACGCGAGGTTTTGGGGGCAAAAACGCCAATCTGGTGCCCGTAAATAACACTGAGAGGCGTGTGCTCACGGCACAAATATAGCAGGTATTCCATGAATGGGAGGGAAGACGAGAGAGCTGTGGCTAAATAGCGTGAACTTGTTTCTTAATGAATGAAGTTGAAGCTTCGGTGAGCTTAGATTCTTGTTCCGTATCCCCTATTCTCAAACGAAAATGAGTAATATTTTCATTTGTGAATAAATATGTTTAGTAAAGTACCAGGTTTAAGGAATTTTAGTACCTTAGCGAGACGAATTATTTTTAATTCACAAGTTTATTCTAAAAAGATATTTTCAGCCCACGGATTTTCATTATTGCGCAGTTTTTTCCTTCTGGTAATTTTTCTGAACCTGAAAAAAAATATTCAAAACCTTCTTGAACTGGACTTACCTGAAAATGGTAGCAAGTTGAAAAAATAATTTTTTGGACAATAATCAATTATAAAAGACAAAGGCCTTCAAAAGGACAATGAAAATCTGGAGGCCTCTATACCTGAATGGGTAAGTTGCTATTGTGTTTGTGTTTTTTTGCTGAAAATAATTATGTATTACTTTTAATGTGTGAATTATACCTATTTCTTCTGATACTAGAATCTTGAATTAATAAACCCGTATCTTTGCCTGTGATAAGATATACATCTATTTTCCCCAGGACCGTATTTGTTTCTAAACAATATGGAAAGCATTCTCCACGATTTCATCACTTGTTATTCCCATCACTTATTTGAAGTAAAGTGTTATCATGTCCACTGACCTCCGATACCAATGCCAGTTGACCCTTCTGGCCATCTTTCCATGCCATTGTGTATGCACAGTCTGTTGTGTATGTTTGTATAGAGTGGTCGGCACGGTACACATAAGTCTTATGTATACCATGGTGGACGGCCTCTCCTCCGTCATTCGCTGTATCTTACTTCTTCTGTGAGTGATCTGCAGCAGTGTGTCAGTGTGCCGCCAGCGGTGCTAGTGTGTAGTCGTAGGGTTGCGGCGCAAAAACTCTTGAAATTTCGTGACTGGAAGACTACAGTCCTCAGCGATGGAGGCACTGTGTAGACAGTGTCACTTAATGCGTCTGATTAATTGCGTAAATTGTCTCCCTAATGCCATATGAGTCGAAAATGACATTGCGAGTGTAATAGATGTCTTTCTGAATTGAGATGTAAACATACGAGAGGGAAAGAGCGCAGATGACTATTGTGGTCACTATAGAAGTCATGGTGCTAAAGTTTGTCATGAGATACTGAAACTGAGTTTATAGCACCGACTTAATATTTAAAATTAGCCTTGTTCTTATATTGTGACATCAAAAATTTATGTTCAAGGCTGCTCCAGTTTCATTTTTCTGCTGAGTTATTTCTTAACATTTTCCTTTAACAATATTGATTTGGAATTAAATACCAAATTTCTACTTTTTACTAAATTAACGTTAATTATGTTCCTTATATTTCAGTATTACATTGAATTTGCATTAATGATAGATTCACATTAATTATGTTTCAATTTAAGACAGAGGTGGCTTTTCCTGGGAAATTACGCAACTCAGTTGATTTCATTTAAGTTTAAGTTTGAAATTGCTATTTTCATTTTGTTGATTTGCTTGCGACAAAAAGTTAAAATTCCATTTTCCTTTTATGTTTGAATTATTTTTGTGTCCACGCTAATTGCTTTTATTTTGTCCCATGTGGTATCAATTTTACCACTTCATTTCCAATTCGACGGCAGCGGCGACAACAAATCGTATGACATCCTGGACAACTTTTACGGTTGCGCCTCCGCTGTCAGTAGCCGGAGTTGTGCTCTCGGTTGCAGCATCCGTATAATTCATTTCCAGTCGGCAAAATTAATTTACGAGTTCATATTTTAGTTAGAGGACTTTTTTATTACTGTTCAGTCAATGTTCATTCAGTGTTCTCATGTAAGTTAATTCTGCAACATTCTCTACCGACGTCAATTGTATGAGTAGTGAACTTGTAAACTTCATCAAAATTCCGTTTTGTTATGATCCTAGCAGACCAGTGAGGGCTGGCTGAATTAGATTTTACACTACCTACATTACCTTTGTATTTATTAAATAATATTCTTGATATTTTGATAACCTCCTTACTTCCTAGATAGCGATTGTGCTACCTTTACAGTATGTCCCACAAAAACCCGAACCGAGTATTTATTTTCCAGTATCTGTAATACCATCATAAGAATACCCGTATCAGTAATACTGTTATAATTTTGATTGAAATTAACTGCTTATGGAATTCTTATGATGGCATTACTGAAACAGGGAAATAAATACTCAGTTAGGGCTTCTGTGTGCCACACTGTATAGGTAATCAATGATTTTCATCTATCACCCTACTAAATAGATAACCTTAATATTTCCTAGTTAATCTGGACTGCCTATTTTTCCGCAGTGTTAGAGGCATAAATTTTAATTGTGTACCTTAAATAATTTGTACTGCCTACATAATTGCAGTGTTACCAGCGTAGATTATAATCATTTGACTTGAAAAATAATCTGTACTATATTTCAAAAATTGCAATGTTTGCAACACTGATTATAATTGTGTGACTTGAATAATCTGTATTGCCTATGTAATTACAATGTTTGCGATGTAATAGATTAAAATTCTATGACTTAAATAATTTGTACTGTTTGCGTAATTGCGGTGTTAGAAACATAGATTATGATTGTATGGGTAGACCATAACTATTACCTAAATAATCTCTGCACCGACTAGAAAACCGAGCTCCATTTATTTTCCTAGAAAATCTCTGTATTTATAATTTATGAATATTTATAAATCTCTGTATTTATAAATCTCTGTATTTATAAATCTCTGTGTTTATAAATCTCTGTATTTATAAATCTCTGTATTTATAAATCTCTGTATTTATACTCAGTTTCTTGTTTGCTTGATTGGCGGGTCAATCCGTCCATACTGAGATCCTGTATGTAACCTAGATACCTAAACGCTGCTTAATAATTACCAATATTTGTCCCTTCCAATTTTAACTCACTAGTTATCACTGACTCTTATTTATTTGTTCCGATAGTATGCGTGCACAAAAATATTGGAATTGGGAGGGGAAAGGGTAAGCATTTAAAATATTTATTTTAGAACAGTTTTCACGTACGACTGATAGTTCTTAATGAACAACACCCCTGCCACTCTAGACACGTAGTCGTTTCGTCACATCCCTGCACGTATCGTCGTATAAAACTCGAGGTTTTGCTTAATTCAAATTTGTATTTTACATACGCTTTACCGTAATACTCACATAATACTATTTGGCATCTACTTACTTGAAGGTGCTCTTTTCAATGCTTTGTGCGTTATATTCAAAGTTACATCAAGCCACGAAGATATCAAACAAACAACATCGGCATCTACGGATGCTTTATTTCCAATTGAAGCATGATACATATCACCTTTTACATTGGTTTTTCAAATGCCTTATAACTAACACCAGGACGCCATGACGCTTTCCCCCGGTCAAGACCGGTACCCATTTCAGACACCTGGGGAGAGTGGGGCCTTGTGCTTAGAATTTTTCTCCTAGACCCAACAGAGAAAATCGCCAATCAATAGTCCGACCAGCAGATTTCTGATTAATTTGCGAACAAACGTCATTTAACTGTCGTCGGCTATTTTTTTTACTGATCGATCTCGTAACAAAGTAAAAATGCTTTTCATGAGCATGAACGAAAATTTCTTGACCAAAAAAGAAATGTAGTGAATCAAGAATGAGGCAACTTGTCTAGATTTTGATCGTTTCTTTTACTACGTCGCTGCTTATCATTGTTTTTCCGATTTGGCGTTTTGGTCTGCGCCGTCTCCAGCTACTGCTTTACACTCGTGGTTCTGCTTCGTAAATAGAAGAATAGTTCGCACCTTGTATCAAACTTCCCTGTTTGAGAAAGCTTTTCTCAACTCACGTGTTGTCTTCCGAGACATGAGTGTTGTTTGGATATATTTGGCGCATTCATGCTTTTTTAAAGTGCTTTACCCCCATAGGACTGTCTGACCTCTTGAAATTTCCTGGCTCATTGTCAACATGAAAGTCAAAGCTTATTGAAATAATTTAACATGTTTTTGTGGGAGTGCAAAATGATTTGTAATTTTATCGCATAAAGTGTGAGGAGACAAAGTGAATGGGCGTCACTTTTGAGGTATTTGTGTGATGTCACAAACACAAGCATTTGCACAGCATTAGCGTGGGGGTACTCAACGTCATAGACACAAACACACGCACAACACAATGAGGAGGGCACTCAATACTTCAAACACAACAGAGCACTCAGCATCACGAACACGAATAAAATCAAAACGCCAGCTCAACACGTTGCGGCAACACCATACCTCCCCGAAGTGTTGGTACAGCAGACGTGCGGACTGGAATGCCATATTACATCGCTGCATCCTGCATTGCGTTCTGCTACTGCGGATCCGGCACTGAAATTCCTTTCTTCAGCCGCTGCCTCACGCTCCCCAGCACCCGTGTGGCGTTCCCTCTGAAAACTCGGCCAGCCTCTCCTTGTGTGGAAATTGTAATTTGAATAGTAATGTATTTAAGATGCATTTTTTAGCAAAATTTTTTTTTTTAATCAGGTCAACAGTCTTTTATGTAATAATACATAGTTTGTTGCTTACTTGCTCTCTTGTTTAGCGTGTTTACGCCCGCCCTGTAAACTGGCTACCTGAACACCACTTAATGACTACAAATTCCTCTTTTTAACAGTTATTTATTTAAAATGACTGAAATTTATCTCTATATAATCCGACCTCAAAAATGGAGGGGCGAAGAACAGAAAGGCTGCGCATTCAAGTTTATCCCTGAAGAAAGTTTTCTCTTATAAATTTTGGCTCCAGCTGTTGAACAAGACACTGTAATTTTTGACGGCAGATGTACTCATGTACCTATAAATTTGTAGAAAAGCCCTGTTCGGAATGTTCATCTACGTGGGTAGTGAGCTGGTTCTCTGGATCGCTTCTGTTTCTTTGTGGTGGGGATTTTATTTTCGTACCAACACCACTCACCAAGTAACAGCAGGACTTGAAATCTGGAGCCTTGTTGATATTCTACCACATTTTCGCACTCCAATTTCTTTCTTCCAGTAGCGTCTCCAACTAATAATCTTTGTATCCGATTACAGTTTCCGAGCACTTAAAACAACAGTTAACAATTTTACGTCTCTGTGTATCGCCACCGACGATGTATTCGTCGACCAATGTAGCGGTTTTATAAAGACTTTTTTTCGTTCATTCGCTCCATTGACTCCGGCGACCTTCTGTTCTACCAAACTGCTTTATCTAATTCATTTTCTTCGTCAACTAAACTAGAAGCCCTGCACTCTACCCTACTTCTTTTCCAATTCAATCTGCCAACCCATGCAAAAACCCGACACATTGCCCTGCCAATCTTTTTGTCTAATTCGTTCTCTTCGTTGACAAACCTAAAATCCCGGCACTCAATCCGACTCAGTTCTCTTATTTGATTTTTTCTTTTCGCGGATCCAGACTAAAAATGCGGCACTCTGCCCTACGCCACTCGCCCCCTCGTGTTATGCAGAACAAATTTCATGTGATACACGCGGACATATTGCGCTGACTTGGTTAAGTGAAAGCAGGGCTGGGAGGAAGAGGCGCACCTTTCATTATTTTCTCGATGAATGAGTTGCTATCTTTCTTGCCTCCACCGCCAGTCTCGCGCCTAAACGGAGACGACCTGTCTCGCCTCCAGCGCCGGTCTCGCGCCTAAACGGAGACGACCTGTCTCGCCTCCAGCGCCGGTCTCGCGCCTAAACGGAGACGACCTGTCTCGCCTCCAGCGCCGATCTCGCACCTGGGCTTTGCTCCTATGCTGTGAATCAATCTGAAAAATCCATTCAAATTTTAACTCAGCTCAAACAACAAGATAAGGCCCAGCCCAGATTTATTACAATGGGCACTTCACCACTGGGGTTCTGAATCATTTCGAATGTGCTTTGGAATATTCTAAGAAAACATAGATTTGTTTTAAAATCGTCTACGATGTGTGTAAGAGTTGGTCGGTAAGTTTGAACGAAAGAAGTCGTGCCTATGAGTTTGAATTTCCGTGCATATTAGAGGGAAATTTGTGCTCGTCAAAGCCGTGTGTGTAGCGGAACTGACTCCGTGCGGGGAGACCCGGGTGCGAGTCTCGGCGCTGTTGGCGATTTTCTCTGTTGGGTATAGGAGAAAAATTCTAAGCACAATACCCCACTCTACCCAGGTGTCTGAAATGGGTACCGGTCATCGACCGAGGGAAAGCGTCATGGCGTCCTGGTGTTAGTTATAAGGCATTTGAAAAACCAATGTAAAAGGTGATATGCATCATGCTTCAATTGGAAATAAAGCATCCGTAGATGCCGATGTTTGTTTGTAGAGCACAATGAGGGCGTGAATTGTATTACCATGTATTCAGAATCAAGTGATGTGTTTTTGGTTTTATGTATTAACTTTAAGGGGAATATACTATTCTTTCCATTTTTTTTGAGGTGCGAGCAGTAGTTCAAAGAAAGTAAATTAAAGTTGGAAATTCGGACGCATAAAATCATTTCAACATGCTTTTTCTTGCGGGCGCGATATAATTTGTATTGCCTTTGCATAAAGTATGAGAGGGCCCAAGTGGATGGATATCGATTTCATAAATATTGATACGCTACCTCAGTTTTGCGTGAAATATCGGAATGACACTTAATACCGCTTAAATTACAGCCCAGCGAATCCATTAGAAAGACAATGAGTAATCAACAATTAACTTTCCTTCCGCTGATGGGACCCCGAAAAACAACCCCAAAAAGCCCGGATGATGCTACACGGCGCCCGAACTTTCGCTTTTGTTTCTCTATAGAGCCCACCATTGCGTCCTGGATGCTGGCACACTTAAACTGATCCATGTGAGATTTTTCTCACGTCAACATGACAGCCGAAGCTCAAGGATACCGTCCGATGCCATTGTTTGCTTTGCCCAAGTTCTGTAAAGAGAAAGCCTTCGCTCTTGACGAGCGGTTGCCTGCAAACTTCGTCTTCGTGCAACGGGAAATCTGTGAATTTCGTTTCATCTTCCTGCAGTGACTGCTCTGTGTTTTGTTTTCTTCATCTTCCTGCATTGGTAACTCAATATTTCTCCCTGTCTTCTTGCACTGACAACCCTGTATTACACTTCAAATTCCTGCCATGACAACTCCGTATATCTCCCATTCTTCCTGCAGTGACAACTCTATATTTCTCTTCATTTTTCTGCAATGACTACTCATCATCCTGTAGTGGCAAGCCCGTACTTCTTCTTGTCTTCCTGCAGAGCTGACTTAGTATTTCTTCTTGCCTTCCGCCTGCGCCTACTATGTAATTTTTTGCCGTAATCATGCAGTGACAACCCCGACACCGCATCTTGCAGACGATTGCGAATTGTCCAGGCAAGCGGCGAGCAGGTCATCGTCGCTACGCTTCTGTGCATGACTCTTCGTCATTCATGTAGAAACAGCCTATTTCCTGACACCTACATTTCGCAAGCGTTTCGTTGCATCATAAGACGCTCAGTGCTTTCCAGTCAAAGGTGGGATAACATGGACATGAGATTCCTGTCCGTAATTCTTGTCCATGTCCAGGATATGAGATACAATAGACATTTGATAGATTATATAAAACTCCAGGTGCTCGTTGGTCTCTGCAACGTGGACAAGTTCGTCCAGTCACAAGCATTGCGTTATGAGGTGACAGTCGCGCTCAGATGACTTGAGCATTTGCGTAGTTGTTAGTATTGTCCGCTCGGCTGTCGTGTGTTTCATTCATTGATCACGATGCAAGATGCAACACTGTCGTGGATTTTTCCATTGATACGCGACGCAAGATGTCCTGCATTTTCATTATTGATCACAATATGAGTAGCATAATAATCGAGTATTTTGTTCATTTTACTTACTACGATACCCACGATTGTCGTACTGCAGCTCCTGTCACTAACTGCTCAACAGTTCCTCCCCCGTCAATGAGTTCAGGGTGAGGGGAATTACACTGCAGCGTCCGTAAATGATTTTTCTCTATTTATCTTACACTTTCCGTTTTCCTTTGAAGTGGCCTCTAGTTTGGCAGCAGGTCACTGGGTGGCCTTCTTCTTATTTGTACGGCACTTTCAGCGTCTTCCAGAGTACTGCTTGCCTTCTTTTCGTGTACCGTGCAAATGCCATGTGTGTTTGTTGAGAGCCTTCACACGTGCTCTAGCAAAGTACCTACTACCTAGACTCCTCAATATTTTTATTGAAGGCGCTGTCTGAGTTTTTTTGCTTGACCGCCTATGATTTTTATGATTTTAGCCGCATACTGCAGAGGTTATGTGTACTTAGGCAGCTAAATCATCGTCTACTTGTATAAGATGACTGGCGCAAATATTTACATTGTGTTGTTCATACAAATGCTGCTTTTTGCCACATATGTGATTTGTTGTATGGAGATTTAACTTCTGTAGTGTGGGGTAATAATTTCAGCCGCTCGTACTGAGCGACGGGATAACAAGAGAAAGCAACAGGAAGGGAAGGAAGCTGCTGGAAGGGCGATAGTAAGAACAGGAATACAGCAAAAGAATAAATAATAAGTGTGTAAATAGTATTAGAAAGAAATAGTTACACAAAGATATAGGATATAACTATGGAAAGAAACAGTAGGTGACCGAAAAAGTTACAGAAACGAATAGCAAACTACGGAAATAGAAAAAGACGAAAATAATGAGAGATGTAAACAGTAATAGATGGAAATAATAAGAGACAAGAACAGGAAATAGCTGTGTTAAGAGCGGGAAATAGCGAGGGAAGGAAATAGCACGACTGATGTAGTAAGAGACTCAAATAGTAAGAGATGGATGCAGCATGCGAGAAAATTAGTGAGAACAAGAACAATTGGCAGACGAATTCGAACATGTTTTGAAATTGTATAAAAAATCATATTTTGAATTTACGTGGGTAAACATGTTTCGAATGTGCATGGATGAAAATGTTTTGAATAGGAATAGATGAATACTTTTTGAATATGTATGGATAAACATGTTTTGAATACGTATGGATAAACATGTTTTGTATATGTGTGGATGAACATATTTTGATTATGTACAAAACATGTTTTGAAAATATATCAATGAACATGTTTTGAATATATGTGGATGATGAGTATAGTGGATGACGAAATCTGCCCGGTCACTTCAGGAGAGCGTAGAACTTTTGAGTATTTACAGAGTGTGATTAGAGAACCTACATTTTTACGTGTGCTTTTCTCGTCTAAGCGACCGCTTGAGAATTTTCAAACGTAAAGAGCTTGTTCTAATATTCTGTGCAAACCATAGGGTACAGAAATTTGACACGTCAGTTCTTGATAATGTCATTATTCGTTGTACGAAAAAATGCCCATTTAGTATGGATTGCGTTACAAAGTTAAAGAAAACTTCTTCTTGCTCATTAAACAGTGCAAAGTATACGAAAGGACAGAGCTACTTCAAATTCTTGTTTTTGTTGTAAATATTAGTTATTGCAACAGAGAAAGTCTTTAGTCTTGGAACATTTTACACCCATACAAGTTACCTATTCTATCAGTGGTTCACATCCTCAATATTCTATTTGCGTTGATAATGTTCGTACTGGTGTTTCGGTGAAATCCACATGTTTATTACACCATGAAATTTGTGTTGGTGTTTCTTGCATATTGTTCAGTAGCTATTGCTGGCGGTGATGGTGAGCTTTTCCCCATGTATTTGAGCCACACGCAACATGAGTAGCCATATTTCAGTGATGTTGCAATTGACTCTAATTTTTCAATGTTGTGGTGACCTGAGTAACTATATTTCAGTGAAGTTGTAACCTAACCTTTATTTTCTGTATTTTGTTTTCCAAACGACATGAGTAAACCATTCCATATATTTACACGCACACATTCCAGTGACCGTGTAAGTCAACTTTATTTTTAACATGTTCGCCTGTAACCATTTTGTACAGCGCGTGCAATCAGTGTCTGAAGTTGATTTTTAAGCTGTGGCAGAAAAACTGATTTCCAGCGATTGGTACAACTTTCTAATCATCGGACGGGGACGCAGACACCATTTATATACCATTTGTACCATTTTATACCATTTGTATTATTTTATACCATTTATATTATTTTACACAATTTGTATAATTTTTGTACCATTTACCCCATTTTAATACCATTTTTATTCATGTATAGCGTCGGGTCCAACTTACGACCAATAAGATGCATTGATTTCCTACGAACACAACATGCATAACGTACGTAGACGTCGCGTTCGGCTGGCACACCAAGGGCCTTATTTTCAAAGAATACTCAACGTCGTCGTAGCTGTACAGCCGGCGGCAGAAGTTCTTCTGATGACTTGACTGAGCAACGCGCTGTTTTTTTCTGGCTGAAATCCTCAAGCTCAAAATTTTTAACTCAAGTGTGAGGATTATGGCCAAGATAAACAGTGCATAACGTCGTCGGCAAAACGTCAGAAGAACTTATTCTACCTTCTGTACCATTGCATCGGTGTTAATCGTTTGAAAATTTAGCCCCAGCGAGCTCTTGTTTTTATTGAGTCCTAAACTATGCGGTCGGAGCAGGTAGCCGCCGCTGCCGTCTAGACTACTTTTTTCAGATGTCGGCCTTGCGGTTAGACCGGTGTCATCTTGAATTTTTATGAGTTTTTTGCCGCCGCTGGTCGAATCTCGTTTACATATTTTATCAAGATTATGAGTTTCCAAAAATGCCTCATTGTTTGACTTTAATTCTGCAGTTTTACAGCTTTGTGAGTGATGGTGAACAATCAGTGAGCAAGCACAGCTTTCTGTATTGGTAAACGTTGTGTACTAAGTGAGGTCTCATTTTTTCTGCCCACGCACCAAACGGTGAGTTAACGAGGCGCTCCAGTTGTACCGCGTGAATATGCCAAAATAGTTCTACGGGAGAATGTGTCAGAGTAGTTTTGAGAAATAATGTGTGAGAGTAATCCTGAAGGAGAATGTATCAGAGTAGTTCTGAGAAAGAATGTGTGGGAGTAGTTCTGAGGGAGAATGTGTCAAAATAGTTCCCAGAGAGAACGTGTGAGAGTAGTTAGTTCTGAGCTGAAAATCGAACCTAGAATTGGTCAAAGAACCAGCGACAATTTTGCCTTGAACGCTGCTGCTGCATACGCTTTTCATACGGCACATAAAAAGGCCCTAAAAAAAGTAGCGTAGTTGAAAAATTCATTAAAGAGCGATTGGATTGCCTTCAGCTCGAATTACTGTTTTTATTCTACCTGGCATTGACTCTAAAAGATTTTGAATCTTCTGCAGTTCTCTTTTGTACCTAATTCAAGCAACCTGTCATCTGAAAACAGTTAATGTTGAAGGAAGAGGCGACTAGTCACGCAAGTTGTTCTCAAGCTCATCCCATAAATTACTATGGACACAAAAAAGTTTCCAAAATCTTACTTTATCTTTCTAAATCACAATATAAAAATCTGAAGTACTTGGAGCCCTCTAAGCGTGTCAGGAGCGGTCGCATTGTCACGGGGAAACACCATTGTTCGTTACTTGCTATCTTGTCATTTTATTTCCTCGAAACTAAAGCCATATATTCCAATATGCGTAATATTGTTTACCTTTATTGTTTATTGTTAACCTTCGTACTCGTGAAATTGTTAACCTTGTGATTCATTTTCCAGAGTTGAAACGAATGCCATCGAATAGGAACTTGTGTAGGACAGCGGGGGAGTTTAGTTAGCAGGTCAGATAATCTCAGTGGAGTTCCCGTACAGCTCAAAAGTGAGAAAAAAGAGAAGGGCCCGGACCAAATAATGTCACTCTCGCTGGCGGGGGCGCTGCCGGTGGCGGGCAGCATGGGAGCCGCCGCCTTCTGGCTCGTGCCTTCGATTCTCGTGGCCCTCGCGTATCACAGATACGAGACCGTCGACCCTGAGGCGCGGCCGCTCATCAGGGAAAACTTGTACAAGAAATACGACTTCATTGTGGGTGAGTACCAGTAATTTTAATGCTTTAAGAATGTGTTTTAATCTGTGTATCGCATGAAATTCTGATGATCTTGATTGGTTCCTTGGTGGCCACCGGCCACGCTCTGCTTTGTGTAGTAACATTGGGTAAAGTTTAGCACCCTAGGATCAGTGATAAGATGGAATACAATTATTGAAGGTTCTGATGTTAGTAATACCGCAGAGGATATTGACTCTTTCATATTATTGATAGTTTAAGTTTTTTACTAATTCATAGAGAGAAATTCACGTTTATCTTGGTTCAACTTACCATTTCAATCTTACCATCTGTATTGTGAAAACGATCTGTTACAAATGTTCATAATACCAGATATTTTTATTGGCTCACCAGCAAGTTTATGAACAAACATTTTCTATGTTGTTGAATTATTGTACCCTCAAGAGGGAATTATTTTCAATTCTTTTTTGGTTTGGAAAATTAGTTCAACGAATCACTGGTGGACTTGTATGGTAAATGCTAAACAAAAGCTGTGAAATCATGGGATCATATGTAAAACGACCGCTTCACTGTATTAGTGTGTTGCTATGCATGTGCTGGCGCTCAGCAGTTCTTGACACCTGTTTCTTTATATTTCACCCTCACCCGCCTCACTGGGTCAAGGCTAAAATTGAAGGTGAGAATAAAAATATTTGTATGTTACACAGTAGATTCAAGGGTGTTGAGTCGATTTTTTATGCTAAAAATCAAATTCCTTTTTGAGATTTGATGACCCTCCTCTAAATTTGTTTACCTTAAAATGACATCTTGAGCATGGATCCTTAAACAAGTGAGACCTTAACGTCGATGGAAATTACGACCAGTGCTTCGTGGTTCTTACTTTACGGCACGAGACGTATTTCATCGCAGATTTTAACTCTCCGAGTGAAGTATGATTCCACTCCACATGAGCACAAAACGAAGAAGTCCTAATGTTATTTTCCTTGATGAACGAATCTCACGATTTTCCAACGAAGATGTTAATATCAGCATTCACTGGACCGAATGTTTTCATGTGTGAGCAATTCTTTAATGTATTTAAAACGCACGCATCTGATCAAAAAACTGTCATTATGCTCAACGTAATACACAAATGCAATAGAAAAATTGTCGGGAGCTAAAAATTTACATCTCAGCTTGCAAATCTGACCACTTGTAAATCTGATGTAGGCACATTTGGCAACCTTGGAGCGTTGAATGATGTTCATTACTCAAATATTTTGAGGAGATATTAAAGTTGAAAATTTTGTGCCGGTGAAACAGCGAATGTATGTAGTAGCCAAGTCTGTAGAATAATTTTGACTGCCAGCTATACCGCTACAACTTAAATTGTTAAACAATCAGGTTTTAATCATTAGACAGTTCCATGTAAATTGACATGGCTGCTAAAAAATAGGTTATTTCCAAAAAGTTGGTACATGAAAAGTATAAGAAACAAATTAGATTTTTAAGCTTTATTAATATAAAGGTCCTTAATTGTCAAACCATACGAGGTGAACGATAGCCGTGTCAGAGGTTCATTATGTTATTGAGAAAAACAATGGAAATAAATTCTATAAGAAACACGGTGATGGATTGGTATCGCTTTAAAGTAACCAATATATGTAGGTACAATATTTCTACATATAGATTACAAATGAACCTAATTGTGGTTGCACAGTCGACTGCGATATGCAGTCAAAGTGTGAGGTCTTCGCAGTTCGGATAGTAAGAAATGAACAAATTTAACTAAAACAAGTACATGTATTTCAGCTTCAAAGAGTTTGAAATGATGACCTCAAAGTATCAAAGTAGCAGTGAGCAGATTTAAGGCGAACGGCTGATCGTTTAATTAAATTTACAACTAAATGTTGCAGTATGTAGTTATTCTCTGTGACATAAATGCGAAATAGCGTGACACGTTTGCCTTGAATTCTTTTAAAATTAGAGAGTTTTCTACGTGGGAAACTTATTTCAAAAAAGATTTCCAGGAACTGAGAGAGCTTTTATTCCAGGCCAGATGAACGGAAATTAACGTAGACATAATTTTTCCGATTTGTTTTTTCGTTTGAATATTGAGTGGGAGAAATCCTACAACGCCTGCATTACTGTACTATAGAAGGTAGAGAGACGAGAACACATGTCGGGCTTTATGAATGTGAAATCTTTCTGGTATTGGCGTTCAGTCCAGATTTCTCAAGAGAGGAGTTGCATGATCACGTTTCCTGAAATTCCCTCTGTACATCACTTTGGCGGCGAAGTTCATACATTTTTGCAATTCTTTTTGAAGATGCTGAGGAATGTCTCCTAAGACTATGTAGAGTGCAATAGTCCAAACGCGATAATACGTACTAAAGACTGAATCGGCAATAATCTAGTTTTTTCGTTAAGTGTGTTCATAATGCGATGAAACTCGTATTTTTACTAAACCAAAAAAACAATTTTTATTTTGTCGACTGGCTCGAATTTTTCGTCTCCTGACTTCAGCTTAAATTGGGTAAATTACAACAGTCACTCGCGATGGTTTCTTGATTTACGTTGTGCTTGTAATGCATTAAATATTCTCGACCTGCACATAACGGCTCATAAGCATGGTACGCAGCACCCACGACGCGCTGGACATGTAAACTTTTGCAAACATATCACATGGCGATGAATTGGACGTATCTCATGTACGTCGTTTAACGCACACATGAAACACAGCACACTCTTGACAAGCAACACACACATAGCACACAACACTCATACATGACGCATGAAGCACACATGACACGTAACATAGGTATGACACAATACACAACTGAAACAGGACACACATCTCACACATGATACACAACGCCCATAACACAACGCACACAACACAACACAACACACACAAAGCCCGTAACACAACGCACCCACGTACCACAAGGTACCCAAGCTTAAGACTCCTCACACAATGGAGAAAACTCTCGGGTTTTTTCACTTTCCTTGCGTGCGCACACAAAATTGCACCACGGTGAGCCGAGCTAAGGGCACGCACGGTGACCACGACTGGGGGCGGCGGCGTGAAGGAAGGAAGAGCGGCGCGTGCTGGACGCTCCGTTGTCTCTGCGATGTTGCTTTCTACAGTGCGAACTCAATGCTTCTTTTGGACCGCTGCTCTATTTGGGCTTCTGTTTGGAGTTTCTTTTGAGGTGGTCATGAGACTTGAGGTGTCTTGCTTGTGAAAATTAGAGTAGGCTGTGGTAAGATTGGTTGTTGTGTTTAGGTTTGCAGTGGGTTGCGGGGTGAGATTATCTTCTATGTTAGTCAATACCAGAGTGGGGTATTGATCATCAGTAATTACTAACTTAATCGAAAATATCCCAATATCTATAGGTTGTGTACGGAGTTGACTTACAAGTCGGCACGTAATGGCAGAAGCGCGTGACACATAACGCAAGCTGGCAGGTAGAAGGAGTATTGGTCTTATTCCTAGCCCGAGTGAACTGAACGGCATACTATGCCAGCACTAAGTAGAATGTTACCTCAAAATTGCAACTATGCCGCCACACGGCGATTGTAGAAACGATATTTGCCCTGTACATAGAAATGATGAATTGAGGAATTTCGAATACACCGATGAAAAGTCTTTGTAGCGTCTTCGGTGGTGAAACGCCCTATAATAATAATAATAATAATAAGTGGGGTATTGATCGTGGTTAGCATTTGTGTTAACCAATACCAAAGTGGATTGTTGGTTGTCATTAGCATATGAGTTGATCAATACCAAAGTGGGGTTTAGGTTGTGGTTAGCGTTTGTTAACAAATACCAAACGGGGCTGTTGGTAGTCATTAGCAAATGTGTTGATCAATACCAAAGCTGCTTATTGGTTGTTGTTAGCATTTGTGTTAACCGATACCAAAGTGAGTTGTTGGTTGTGACTAAAATTTATGTTAATCAAGCCCAAAATAGGCAGTAGCTTGAAACTAGTTCTTTTGTTAGTTAATTCTGACGTGGGCTAGAATATGAGATTCACTGTTTTCTTAGCTATGCCAAAAGGAGTGAAGAGGTGAGAGTCTGTCAGGCATAATCGTTACCGCTAGCATTTAGAAGCAATGAACGTCTGACTGCAAGTGTAAATTTTCACTGCGGGTAAAATTTTAATTAATATCTCCATAAATTACCGGTCCATTCAATCGTCTGCCAATTTCGAGTTTTATAAATGAGTAGATGCGCTTTGACAGCTCTACTACGTGCCCGGCAATGTCCCGATTTTTATAAATTAATGAATCAATGCGGAAGATATTTATCGAGGCTTTTTTCAGAGTCGAAGAACTGAGCGAAATCAACTATCTTTTGATGTACCGTCATAATTTCATCCTTTGATCACCAAACACTTTAGAATAACTAGCCGCATGGTTTGTATTGAGTAGAGTCAGCACTTGTACTTAGTATGTTGGATACGCGCGGATACCCCAAGTAGCTTTGCAGAATAAATATTGTTCCTTGTTCTTCCAACGCTTGAACTAAATCTAGCCGAAAATGAATATAGAACCAAAACTTTTGAGTTTGGGTAAGTCCCACTAAAAAAATCGAAACGGATTTACTTTGTGCAGCAAATCCCAGTCATGAGCTTGGTTCAGTTATCAAAGTTGATTATGTGAACACTATGCCTTAAAAAAACGGATTTTACGACCGCAGCTCAAATTTTACCTCGGAGAAAATGGTACTTTTAATCATGGGCTGACGTTTCTCTTCAGTGCACAATTCCCTTATTTTTCCCTCATTATTCTTCCGTGCACCATTTAAAGTTTGGTTACTTGTTCACTTTTATGTTCGTCCCTTCTCCTTTTGTATAAGCTGCCACCTGAAACAGATTCTTGGAACTAGAATCTTTCCATTACCTATAGCAAGACGTGATGGTCGTCGTTCGTTCACGACGTTCGAAAAGACGCAAATTTCTTTAGCTCAGCAATTGCATCATGGTGAAGGTTCGCTCATTTCATCCACAAATGAAAGGAGCTTGCGCTTCTCCAATTCGATAATCGCAAGGAAATTGTTCCCACACTTATTGCACTGCTCAAATTTCTCAGCATTTGACACGTGATCTCGTAACAGATCTCGTCTAGCTGCCAGCACGTGCAATACCGTCTGATGTCAGGTGGCAGGCTTGATGAGAGCGATGTGCTGACATACAGGTAGGTTTCAGATATGCCAGGCTTGACGAGTCAAATAAACTGATGTGCAGGTTGACCTCAGATATACAGTATATATTGACTCGAACAAGAGTATACTGTATGTACAAGTCAAGAGTATATACTGTATATACAGTATACAGTATATACTCTTGACTAGAAACACCCCTGAACTCGAAAAATTTCCAATCCAAACTCCTTTTGCAACTAATTTTTGTTCTCCAATCCGAACGCGGTGTGGCAATTCGAGCATAAATGCCAGCCAGCTGCTGACGCCGAAGCCAGTCAGCGGTCAGTCACTAGGTCTGGCGCCCGCAGTCCCGCATGTAAGGTACACCGGAGATGTTTATTGAAAAGCATCTCCCTGATCAAATTGTGAGCAATAGAGCAGTGAACGTTATGAATAACGATGTTATGTCTTACTTTAGAAAACTTCTCCTGAGAAGAAAGAGACAAGTCACGTTAGATAAGTTTTGTAAAAAAAAGAAACCAAGACACGAAGAAACAATAGAGACAAGAAAGTGAACAACAGAAGAGGGAAAGCACCAAAAATTGAGTTACTCTCTGTTCTTATGGATGGGGACTCGCTATCCATGCAGTAATAATCCTTCTACCCTCTGCACCCATTCATCTGTGCCAGTAACTCCTATAATCCATGTCAGTTAAAATGCTTTTTTATTGAATATTTTTTATTAAAATCTATACCCATATTTAGGACATGACTTAGAATCATTATTTTTTTAAATTGAAAAATATTGGGATTATGGATGCTTCAAACGGATTAATTATTTTTTCAGTAATTTCAATGGCAAAAATTTTCTTCTCAATTCGAGCTTTCCCAATTTGAACAACCCAAAAGAACGAATTAAGTTCGAATCAAGAGGTACCGCTGTACCAGAATAAATGAACAATAAATTGACGCACAGCCTGACGTCAGACAGCAAGGCTGATGAGCACGATGGACTGCTCTACACGCTGACGTCAGACAGCGGGTTGGATGAGCAAATACTAAGCGCTGACATGCAGGAAGTCACCAAGAGTCGAAATTTCACGACTTTAATTGTTAATCTTGGGAGTGCATCGCGCACAGCATGTGCTGTGGTGTGGGATGGGAGTGCAGCGACCGTCTCAACTTTTGTTCAATTCTGCCTTTGTTTGGATGGCGGATGCTCACATCCTATTTTTTGCACGCTTTTCCCATCGTCTGAGCTTCAGTGCGGCGGCAACGGGTGCGCTTTGTGCCGCGTGCTGGCGGTTTGTTGTGTGCTCGCAAGTCGCATCTCCCCTAGCCTGTGCTTTGGTGCGATTCTGGGTCATTACGTGCAGTGGACATCATTCTTGGGAACTTGTATTTAAATTTTGGATGAGCAGCAGTTTTGTAATTTTTCACTTCTTTTAGATTAAAATTTGCCTTTAGATTAAAATTTACCTTTAGATTAAAATTTGCCTTTAGATTAAAATTTGCCTATAGATTAAAATTTGTAGGCATTCGATGGTTGGGATCTTTTGAATTCGCCTTGTACATTATTTCCGGTTAATACTTGTAATGATCGGTATTCAGCATTCTTGTTATCCACGTGATATTCTCATGCAGGATAAGCCGTGGTTTGCATTTCTTTGACTCTCCTTACATTTCAAATCCGAAAAACAGGTGGTCAGAATTGACTTTAACGCGCTTGTATTCCGGCAAAAGCGACTGTCATCAATTCTGTACTCGTGTTGATCGTTGAATTTTTGGACTGCTCATCTCAAGCAAATCTTTGGAAAGATAGCACGAGATAATATTTATTAGATAATAGCAGCAGCATGGTACCAGTATAGGGCAGGGAGTATTAGCACACAGCACTACATGCTGGGACTTGTGAGTCTGGCACAGCCGTGAGTGCCAGGCGCGGCCCAAAGGCTTCTGTACTCACGAACTTTCTACAAATGATCCCCGTTGACATAGCTTGGATATGAGAGCGCACCACTATCAAGATGATTAATGCGGTCGCCAGCTCAGAAAGACAATGTGTGCAGATCTGCAGCGTGTGAGGCTTCATCTCCCCTTGAAATGCGCTCGACTTTCCATTTGAGAGGAAAAGAAGTCTATGTATGTACCTCTTAGCGATCTCGTCTTTTCGAACTGCGTTCGAATTTTTCTCCAAAATGAAAAAGAGCCTAAGTATATACGTATCACTTAGCAACTTCATTCTCTTGAACTACGTTCAATTTTTCCTCTGAGAAAATTGATGATTACGCAAATCTCTTCACAATCTCATCTTCTTTAACGGCGATCATCTTTCTCTCTGAGAAGGAAGGGAGGCTTTGGTGGCTATTAAAAATCTCATCTTTTTGAACTGCGCTCAATTTTCTCTTTAAATCAGGAAGAGATCAATGTATGCATCTCATAGCAATCTCGTCCGCTTGAATTGCGCTCAGCTCTCCCTCTGGGATGTAAAGAACGTATCTCATAGCAATCTCATCTTTGAATTGCGCTCAACTCTTCCTCTCTCTCTGAGAGAAAAAACGTATCTTTCTCTCAATTTAATTTAACAATTTAATCCCCTTCCAAACTGCGCTTAGGAGTTCCGGACAAAGCTTTTCATCCATTTCCCTACGCTGAAATTGTATTTTTTTTCGTTTTGATCAAATATTGTCAAGCTGTTGCTATTTGAAATATAGTGTGGAAAGCTATACTCATTTTGATTAAAATTTGCCTTGCTGTTATAATAAAGATTTTAATTTGAGGGTTGAAATGAGATGGAAATGTATGGTGCTCGCTTTATAAATCACAGGAAAGATAAAATGTCGACGGGATAATTCAAGAACTGCCAAGTTTAAACTCAATCCGTCATATGTATACCGGAATGGAAGTATACTTCGTACGCAGGATTATTTGGTTTTTATACATTAGTGTGCTGGAAAAAATAATTAATTAAGATCATGAAGGGTGTCATTACGGTTGTTTGAAACATTTACTGTATAAATAACTCAAATGAGTATTAACATTTTTTGTTTTGTATTTATTTCTCTATTTAATGATGCACTGTTGGTTCCTCGTTTGGTGGGTCTGCCCGCCCCTGTAAACTAAATACATTTATACACTTCATAACTACTGAAAATTTGCGTTTTTCCCGAATTTCAATTTATTTTTATTGATTGAAATTTTTTTCTATTATTCTTGCGCAAAACAATAGAAAAATCATGAGAAGAAAAAATAAGTATTTGAAGTGTTCATTTGGAAGCAGTTTTCAGGAATGAATTACAGCTCTAACTGGAAAAAATGCCATTTTTTGCGGTAGGAGTGCATTCACTAGTGTGTCAATAATTAGTTAATTATTTATTTATTGAATAATATCAACGCTTTTACGCTTGAGGACTTACAAGCGTTCGCAGGTTACCCTTGGCTGGCGCCTGAATCTCGATCGTCAGACGAGATGCTTGCATTGTACCGAAGCTGCGATGTTGCTAAAATATGTGACGTAAGCATACTGTATACTAAAGTTGTGGGGTTGCCAATATATGTGATATGAGCTTATTCCCAATCAAGTTTCAGCATTACAGAGATGCGTCATCTATAATAGTTAAAGTGGTGTAGTACAAAAACTGCTATTTTTGAAGGCTTCTAATCACTCAAGAGTCCCACTAAAAGAAGGCATTTACTGCCAAATCTATTCAGTTTCTCTATCACCCATGATATTGTAATTTGATTGAACAATTATTCCTCTTTTTATTGATCTATACAACAGACAGTCTTGATGCATTTATTTGGGTGGAAAACAATCAACGAAAAATTAATAAACAACAAATGCAAATGCTTAGACCTCAATTGCATTGTCAGAACCAAATCGAAAATATTATATATTTCTCCCTCTAAATTTCTTCACCCCGATCCGAACCGTCGAAACTTCCCATCATTAAGTTGCGAGTTCAACTAAACATCGACATTGAGTTCAAAATAATACAAAATTTTAGGACAAAATTGGCCAGTTCAAGACGAGCTGCTTTCTTTCACTTCCTGTCGCACGACAAAATCTAGGCTGGGTACACAGGAAGCCAAGGAGAAAGTCATACTGGGAAAGCAATCAGGGAGAGACTCGTGCCATAATCGTGGGAAGTGCAGGACCAGTCATTACGCTTCACACTCTGCATCTCAAATTGTGTCTCTGCCATACAGTGCTGGAACTTCCACTGCCGGAACAAGGACCGGATTTTGAAATAATTCATATCGTTCAGTTTAGTTCCAAAGAATTTACATCGCTTAGTTTTGTTTGAAATAATTCATATCGTTTGCTTTAGTTTCACAAAATTCATTTTGTTTAGTTTAAGTTCAAGCAATTCTGATTGTTTAATTGAATTTCAAAGAATTAAAATCGTTTTGGGTGCAATTTAGTTTTTTAAACTCGTTTTTATCTCTTACGTTTTGGTCAATATAAAATGTTTTTTATTAGATGTTTTTATTAGACTATGTTAATTAGGGTATCTAAGCATGCAGTACTGCTTTTGTTGATGTAATTGAAAACTTTTCTCGTTCGTAAGAACTTTTATAATGTTATCGAGTAACGATTTCAGTCGTGACAACCAGCGTCCCTCTTGAGGTAAGGGTTGTGAGTGCTGTTTGTCTCTCAGAAATCTGATTTTCAGACAATTCACGCCCTCGGAGCGTCACAGATGGCACCTTAAGTTCTTCTAAGTCCACTTAGAAGAAGTTACGTAGAGTGGCCGTGCACCACCGCTACCACGACCTAAATTGTTTGAAAATTTTGTCCCTGAACTACTCGTTACTCTCATGCAGGGTCGCTCGTGCGGTTTACTTTGTGGGCGTGGTATGTGTTTTTACAAGAAATTTTAAGGAAAGTAAAGACAAGCCAAAAGTTGATTCGTGCTGCTCTTAAAAGAAATTGTTGTTGTCACATCAAGAGACTCCAAATTTAAATATTTTCTTAAGGTCTATAACTTTCCAGTGAATGAGGCCCTGTAAAAGCATGAAGCGTGGTCAAGATTTGAAAAATTAAAGAGTTCTCAATGGCTGAAAAATTTACTTCAAGGAATAGTTTACCAAATCATTAGTTTTAATAATGTGGCAACCAATTTAATTCCTAAACATTCCCTGACTTTCTACATGGCTTGTGTTCATCTGGAATCTTTTCGTGCCCCATAGGGAAATTTTCTAAATGACCTCTGTCATTTACTTAATTTTTGGATCGCTCTCCTACATTCACTTTGCACCGATTAGAGGTCTTTGCAACATCGAACTACTTGTGATTGTAGTCAAGGCTGCAAAATGTGCATCATCATGCTTGATGGGCAGGTCCTATTGAACTCCCTTCGCTTGAACTATCCCTCCACTTTCATCAAAGGTCGCACTTTTTGGTGACATTCCGTGTTGATAAATGGGAGGGTTGGGCTCTGCCGACCCACATTTGAGCTGAAAGGAGCGGGTCCTATAATTCTTTTGTTGAATTTAGGAAGGCTTAAAACACTCTGGTCCAAATGCAAGCCTTCCTTTCCCTCCTGAGACGCTCCCCTCAGCCCGCCAGCTCCCGAAATTACGCCTTTCAGTTCATTTTTGCCTGCGGCTCCAGTTCGGACATAGCTTTGGCTCAGTTCTGGTACAGTTTGGGCACTGTTTTGGCTCAGTTCAGGTGCAGTTTTGGAACTGTTTTGGCTAAGTTCTAGTACAGTTTGAGCACAGTGTAGGCTAAGTGTACCGTTTGTGCATAGTTGAAGACTAGATCAGGTACAGTTCGGGCAGTTTTAGGAAAGTTTTAGTACTGTTTGGTCATTGTTGAAGCCAACATCAGGTACACCTGGGCATTGTTTTTTCTAAGTTTTGGTACAGTTTGGGGATCGTTGAAGCCAACAATAGGTACAGCTTGGGTACTGTTTTAGCTAAGTTCTGGTACAGTTTGGGCACTTCTTAGGCTTTCAGGTGCAGTTTGGGTACAGTTGAGTAAAATTCAGGTCTAGTTTGGGCGTAGTGTACGTTAAGTTCAGGCACGGTTTGGGCTAAGTTCAGGCACGGTTTGGGCTAAGTTCAGATACATTTAGTCTAAGTTCAGGTACAATTCAGGAACTGTTTATGCTAAGTACAGGCGCAGTTTAGGCATAATATATATTTTTGGCATGACTATATTTAGGCACAGGTTGTGTTCAGTACAATTGACTGGAATTGAATATTAAACTTCAGTTTTACCTGCCGCAGTCAAAGTGTTAATTTGCGCTTCTGTTTAGAGTTGTCACCCGCATTCCATTACACGGGACCACTCATCAAGTCCAGAAAATGGAATCGTTCACGAGTCGCAGTGAGCTGCAGAATGGTCCCATGCTCCCATTCTAAGCAGGTCACATGAGTCCATTTGCAGGAAACTTCATTACTAACCCAAACATTTGTCTTCAGTTCACAGTTTTAAAGTCCATGTAAAGTTAGGCCTCGTTCGCTAAAAAATCTGTGAATGGTTAAATCTTATTCATTAAAAAAATAAGTGTAGAGTTAGACCTCGATCATTTAAGAAAGTCTGCGCTGCGTGAAACCTAGTGTAATAAAAAAAAATCTTTGTAAAGGTAGGCCTCGTTGATTTCAAAAATCTGCGTAATGTGAAACATTATTTATTAAAAAAACATGTGTAGAGTTAGACTTCGTTCACTTAAAAAATATTTGTAGAGTAAAACATCGTTTTTTAAAGCAAATCTCAATAGATTTAGACCTCGGCCGTGGGGCTTAATTTGAAGTGATCAAGGTTTCTGCAATTTGTCTGGCTGGCGGTCCACACAAAAAATCTTATTTGTCATACGTATTTCATTTTCTATGGTCGTCAATTTTTCTTTCTTTAGTTAATAGGTGATATTAATCAATAAGTATCGTTCTGACAATGCTATTTTAATTTTTATAAATGAATGCACTGGTGAGAGCACTCTTCTTTCTTTCATCAGTGTAGATGGTCACACAAAGTTAAAAATGTTTTAACATGACAGTTTTCACAAGTCTACCATTATGCCACATTAGAGAATATTCGCAATACATGACTGTGTTCATTACAAAGCCATTCTACGTAAGAACAAGTTAATATTTTTCATTTATATCTCATGGGCTTGGCTATGAATAAAGTGTTTAGAAGTTAACGCTTTGACTGCAACATGATCCATCGGTGGTCACTGAGGAGATTTTCATAATGCTGCGAATCGACCAGCAGTCACAAACACTTTTCATTAACACTTAATGAAGCCAAACGACGGCACGATCTATTTGATATTCTTTATATTCAAAATCGATCATTAATATTAACTCTACTTTGAGTTGAATATTGGACATCGAGTGAAAGTTACTGAGCGGATGGCCACAACCATCACACATGCTGCTCAACAGGTCATTTCCCTTATTCTTGCATATGACGGAACTGCTCAACTGACTGTTGCGTTGTGACAGATGAGCTTAAAATTTCAGACTCCTGTCTAGCCGATGTTTCTTACCGTATGAACTTTGAGCTTTCGTAACTTGAAACCATTTCTCAACAAAATGCTACTCTTGCAATTTTCAAGTGATCGGACGGTGATTTTTTGCTTGTCTGCGGTTTGAAAGTAATGCGCCTGTTCGATATTTTTTGGAGTTTCGATAAAAGGGCCATAATTTGTGAAATATTTCCGTTACGAAATATTTCGGAAAAAATGACGAGGGGACTAAGCTTTCCAGGTAAAACAAGATTCATTAGCTGCTCGAAAATTACAAAGTGGTGTCGTACTTCACCGTTGTGGTCTTCCAACAAAACGCTGTCCTAGAAACGTTGCTGGTCATCCAATGCTACATTTAGCTCACGTACAACCAAATAGTGACTTGCAGAGCTCGGGATCTGGTCTTTGTCGAATAGGCGTGTGCTAAATCACAAAGCTTTCTTATAATTTTTTGAAATTTTATGCAAGCACGGCCGAGCTCGTGACTTGCAATATTGCATTAAGGAAGCATCCTGTTCATAAGACGCTGCTTCTTCATGTCACTATTTAATCAAATTCTGACTGTGTTTTTTTGTTTGTCCCATATTTTGAAGAAAATTTTTTCGAAATTCAGGTATGAATTTGAACGGCGAAACAACTCGAATAATTAAGTGTGGCGCCTTCATTTGTCATCACTGCCTTTAAAATTGTATTGCTAGCCCTCACCTACTTCGCAAACTTATGTTTTTATCAGCTTGAGAACGTCGAAGTGTATTGCCTTCCTCTTTGTGAGCTGCGGGGAGATGCCGCCCGACGAGGCTGAAATCATTGTAGAAAGTATCGCAAATACCAAAACTCCCGTTTCCCACGTAACACAACTGAACGCAAGCAAGGCGAATTATGCATTTTTCCTTAGTTTATTAATAATTGGTTAATTAATAATTAGGTAATTAATAATTAGTTAATTAATAACTAGTTAATTAATAATTAATTAATTATTGCTCTAATTTTGACAGAAAGGTGTACCGGAAGTACAATAAGCATTGAACTCAACCATAATTAATTTAACATTAAGTTACAATTGATTTCAATGCCTATTATACTCACAGTACACATTTCTGCCATAATTAGGACAATAGTTATTTTTTTAGACGTTTAGAAAATAATTCAGGGTGTGAAGGGCTTAGCTGAATCATCAACCAGAAAGCGGTATGACTCGGATAATTCCTTTGACGAGAGCTTCATAGGTGCTGGAGACGCCTTCCAGTTCTTGCTGATAAGAACTGTTGAGCTGATAAGGGCTGTAGCAGCCTGGAAACGGCTGTTCGGGTCGCGTGTGCAGTGTTCCAGCACTCCGGTAAAGGATTTTTGATCCTCTAAGAATTTAGATCCGTTAAGGGCTTAGATCTGTTAGCGATTTTGATCCTTGAGATTTTACAGGATTTTTCTCGTCCAACATTTTTGAGGCAGTGGTTTGCAGCGCTGAGGCTGAAACATCGCGTCAACAGCTGCACCTTGTTCCATAAACCTTTTCTTCCCCAGTTCCAGTAAAGGAAGTAAATTTTAGCAGTGATACGTTCCCATAACAATTGTTGCCTGTTGAAGCCATTTGAGTGATACGTTGCTTGTGCGAATTATTACAGTGGTATTTGAGGCTTGGAGTTTGGGGATTATAGTGGGCAGTGACACTTCTGATGCTGCATGACTTTTGGGAAATCCGTAGCATCATCTACATTGAACTTGGGTACGAACATCCATTTTGCATTGTCTTGGGTTTACATTCTCATTGTTGATGGATAGTAGGAAGAAGAGGTGGTTCTATGTATGCCTGAAACTTAGCGTGATAAATTGCTTCTAATTTTTACGGTGCTATGTACTTACATTCTCGTTGTTTCTTCATTTATCACCTTCGAATAACAAACAAATTGTTACTAATTTTCTGTATTATCAACAGATATTCTCATTTTCTCAACCTCAAATGACAAACAAATTACATCTAATTTTTCTTGTATTATGAACATACACTCGCGTTGTTCATTGAATTTCTCACCCTCAGATGACACACTCAACTCGAATATTGTTGAGTTGCTAAGTTGTTGTTGCCAAGCTTCAGTGCATTCAACTTTTGAGCATTGAACATTTCAGCATTCAGCTTTAGTCTATTAAATATTTGAGACGTAATATGGTGGGCCAAAGCGCCATGTCATAAAATGAAGACTTCCAGCCTACAAGACCTGCGTTTCAGGACCCGCCACTCTCAGAAGCGTTCGTGCAGGAGGGTATAGTGCCCTACGTAAAACCTGAACCAACAACAGTAGCAGAGATTTAGCGCAGTTTTTTATAACCCGCTTTAGGAATCTTGGTGGCATTCAATGCGCGAGTGCTTGAGGATTATTTGAGTTTTTTGCGCATTTCAGTTCTGGCATTATTCTGGCTCATTTTACAGTTGAGTAAGAGGTGTTTTCTAGTTTCATAAGATTTTGTTTTTAGAGAAGACAGGGAAGTACAGGGACGAGTCTGTTGAATGCAAGAGACCTATCATGCAAAATTCGAAAGGAATCAAATCGGAAGAGAAAGTGATTCCATCAACTTGCCTCATTAACCCTGGGAAAAACACTTTTGGTTGTATGAGTTCTGACACTAGATTCTAGTGAATTTGAGTTCACTGATTCCGAAAATGGCCTTCGTTTGTGAAGATCAGGTCTAGTTTCCATGCTAGGCGACCGTGTTTTTATTTTAATTAAGAATTTTGAGTAAATTTAATGGTGCAGTGCTGGTAAAGGAGATCCTATCTCTATAAGAAGTGTTCATGTTTTTTTACATATTATACAAAGCTGTTAAAGGAAAAATGATTTCTCAATCAGGTGAAAGGAAATGTGTGACGCGTCCTGATGCGTTCTGCTACATTTGTGGTACATTTACAGCTTGAAAGCAAAGAAGGAACATTAGTGAATTTGAGAAGCTAGCTTGCTGTTTTTACTTTCATGTGAAACTTGGATATTAAAATAAACCTTGGGCACCACATAAGGTGTGTCATTCCTGCGAAAATAACTTGCGTCAATGGACTATTGGAAAAAATAAAAACAAAATTCGGCATTCTGATGATATGGGGTGAGCCACGAGACCATGTCACACACTGTTACTTTTGCCTTATTGATGTTGTTGGTTTACTGGTAAACCTCATCAGCTTATCACATACCCTAGTCTAGATTCAGAATCAGACCTGTGTCCCATTCAGATGATGTTCCAACACCTATCTTCACTCAACTTGCTTCTCTTAACTCTGACAGCGAATGTGATACTGGATTGACAGAGGAGTCGACTAACAGAAACAGTGACTCAGATTTTGAAGGCGTGTCAATAGAACCGCAAACATTTAGCCATGCAGAACTCAATGATTTAGTTCGAGATCTGGGTTTGTCTAAAAGGCTCTCAGAATTGTTGGCTTCACGATGAAAAGATAAAATCTTGCTAGGAATGGACGCAGAGGTTACATTCTATCGCAACAGAGAAGATGACCTCTTACAGTTCTTTGATTCTAAATTCAACTTCGTCTACTGTTGTGATATTCCTGGATTAGTAACCACGATGAGTGCTACAGGTTATAATCCGAAATAATGCCGCCTCTTTATAGATAGCTCTAAGCAGAGTCTGAAATACGTTTTATTACATGTAGGCAACATCTTGGGCGCAATACCCATAGGACACTCAGTACGCCTGAAAGAAAAATATGATCTCATCAAAACAGTATGGAGCTACTCACATATAAAGAACACAAATGGATCTTTTGTGTTGATGTCAAAATGGTCAATTGTTTGATAGAACAGCAAAATGGCTACACAAAATTCCCTTGCTTTATGTGCCTCTGGGACAGCAGAGCCAAAGACAGACAATGGATTCAGAAGGAATGGCAAGTTAGGGAAACGTACAATGTTGGGCAAAAGAACATCATTCATGAACCCCCAAGGGACCGCGATAAAAATTTTTTCTGCCTCGTCATATCAAGCTAGGCCTTATGAAACAGTTCGTCGAGGCGCTCAATATACTGCCAGTGACTGTTTCAAGTATTTGTGTGACTCCTTCGTCTGTGTAACGACAGAAAAACTCAAAGCATGTATTTTCGACGGCCCTCAAATTAGGAAGCTGATGAAAGATCGACCTTTCACTCAATCTACGTGTGACTGATGCTGAGAAAAATGTAAAGGGAGCATTCGTTTCTGTCGTAAGAAACTTTCTTGGAAACATTATTTAAAAGGAATTCAAATAGCTAATTTAATGTTTAATGAAAGTTTCCAGGTGTTAGGTTACCACATGAGCATTAAGATGCATTTCTTGAACAGGCACATTGAATCATTTTCGGCAAACTTAGGGGACGAGAGCGATGAGCAGGATGAACGCTTTCACAAGAGTATCAAAATGATTTAAGATCGATATCAAGGTCGCTGGGTCGTTCACATGATAGCCTACTATTGCTGGAGCATTCAGCGAGACTGCACAGGGAAGGGGAATCCTAGACGGTCCATTAATCGCAACTTTCTGCTTGAATAAATCTGTCATTCTTTGCAAAAGCAACTGATTAATCCACAAGGTGTTTGCCTAGGTGAGTAAAATGGTTATTCTGAGGTGAGTAATGATTATTATTTGTAATGGATTATGAATTACATTCATTTGTACTGGTTCAAAATTTTATCAGTTGTACCGGTGGTCTACCTGTATATTGCCAGTAGTAAATGGGAGGTAACTCAGAGCAAGAAAACTTGACGCCATACAAAAACTCGCGACATATTTGAAATCAGTGACCTTGAATTTAACCTGGAACAGGTTTCAAAGTTTGTGCAACCGACTAAAAGTAGGATTTTGTTCACCAGTGTAATAAGAAGATTCTTCGTCTCTTTCAAGTATTTGATGCTTGCGATTCTACGATAAATTTTTGGAATGTCCATGTCCACATTTTAAAGTACTTCTTGAACTCCTTTGAAATTAGAAATTACCAAATGATGGGATTTTTTGCATTGCTTGAATCTGGATGAAACAATAATCATAAGACGCTTACAGTCTCTTGTAGTAGCAAATGGTGACATTCTTCTTCCCGGTAGTAGCCTAAAAATTAAGTCGATGGAATAAGCCACATTATATTTGCCGATTTCTATTATCCTAAAAATTACGTCGTATTGACACCCTAACGCAAAAGATCATTTTTATCTCTTGAAGAAACTTCAAGTGCAAACACTTTCTCGTCCATGAACTCTCTCCTGCTCACTCCGACCAACAGTATCACGTGTGAACATCAGGTAGAAATTGTTCCTGTACACTTCGAGCAGCAGTTGCACGTGTACATTTCTAGCCGCAGTTGTACCTGTACACTTCGAGTAGCAGTTGCAGTTGTACGTGTGGACATCAATCAAGCTTTGCATGTGTGCACGTCAATCAGGTTTAGCACGTGTGCACCTGCAGTGGCAATTGCCCTTGTGCACGACATGCTCGAGCTGCCCAGGAGTGCCGCGCCGTCTGTTCTCAAGACCCGATCAAAGGAACGCACCAGTATTGTCTCGCCCGTGTTTCACTCCTTAATTACAGAAGGTCTCTCTGTCTTTTTGTTTCGACGTGAGGCGTTTCTTACGTTCCCACTTTCTTGCGTTATTGTGCGTGTCCTCTGAGAACTTAATATAAAATCTTTCCGTTTAAGGATTCCGTTCTTCGGAATCTTTCCGTTTTTAGGTCCTCAACGGATTTAGATCCGTTAAGGATTTTCATCCTTATGATTTTAAAGGATTTGTGCAACTTCTTTATCTTCACGACTGTAGTGTTTCCATACGGGCGTGTCTCGAGACATCGTTCAAGCAAAATGTTCAAGTTCATCACGCTAGTATTGGCAATTTATTAATTACCCTTAATTGCGGCTTATAATCACGGTTAACAGAGGATTTTAACCTAAGTCTTATACACCAACTTAATCTATGCACTCAATAGAGGTTCTAATTTTTGTAAATAGAGAAGTTTTTTATAGTTGATGAAGGAATAAAACATCTGTCAATGGAGGCAAAGAGGAATTCCATTGCAGCTTGCCGTGGAATTTAACAGCAGTTAGTTGAAAAGTTTAAGTACAGTGAGATAACTATTAGTCATAACTGTTCATAAAGGATTCTAACTTTAGTTCAAAGAATTTTTATAGCAGTCAACATGGATTGTTATTGAGATCTTTTCCAACTGGTAGTAATAAATAGAGAATAAATCAGCATGAAAGAAGGGAACCAGCGTGGAAGAAGAGAACCAGCGTGAGAGGAGGGAACTTGCGAGAATGGAAGAAGAGCACTAACGTGAAAGGGAAACAGGAAACCAACGTGAAAAGAAAAAGAGAACAAACTCTAAAAAAAGAGAACCAGCGTTAAACAAGGGAACCAGCTTGGAAGAAAGGAATCAGCGTGAAGGAAGGAAACCAGCGTGGAAGAAAGAAACCAGCGTGAAGGAAAGGAATCAGCGTGAAGGAAGAGAAACAGAATGAAAAAAGAGAACCAGCGTGAAGGAAGGGAACCAGCGTGAAGGAAGGTTCCCTCCGATACGCCAGTCAACCAGAATCTGCGAGACGCAGATCACTTTGCAGTATGTGCTGTTAGAAGCTTACTGAGGTATCATGCACTGTAAGCTCCTGACGTAAATTTTCTCGTGGGAGAATTATTTTTTCTAATTTTCTGGTTTGCTCTTTAGAAACTTTCTCTTGTATCATTTTATAAGACTGATTAGTGCTCTATAAATTGTGCTTTGCATTGCAAGCCCCTTCACTGAACGAATTTACTGCATGTGCGAACTATTCTCACGAATGATCCGTCATCTTCCAACCCGCCAAATATTCATCTTATTATAATATTGTAATTTACGCGTCAAATATACAGCATGTTAAATTGTTATAATTTACGCCCCAAATATTCAGCATGAACAGCTAAGTACAATGCTCGTGAAGTGCATTACAAGAACTCAGTTCCGTGTGTAGCTACAGGCGTGCTTGTAAGAACATGTCAGAATGGAGAGACGAGTGTGGTAAGAGCGCTACTGCCTCGCTAATATCATGTTGGCCCACACAATTAGAGCGCGAGTGATGAATTTTCTCGTTCGGATACGAGTCATTCTCTCGCAGAATAACTGTTTAGTAAACAGCATGTCATAGGCTGTGGGGAGGAGCACACCCATGCACTTAAATTCTACAGTCCTCAATTCGCTTCTGCGCACCTCGATCGCAGCACACTCTGCTGTACACTCTGCAGCACGCTCTACTGTACATTCTACAGCATACTCTGCTGTACACTCTGCTGTACGCTCTGCAGCGCACTCTACTGTACGCTCTGCAGCACACTCTACTGTACATTCTGCAGCACACTCTGCTGTACACTCTGCTGTACACTCTGCTGTACACTCTGCTGTATACTCTGCTGTATACTCTGCAGCACACTCTGCTGTACACTCTGCAGTACGCTCTGCTATGCGCTCTGTACTACCCTCTGCTATGCGCTCTATTATGCGCTCTGCTATGCGCTCTGCTATGAGCTCTGCACTTCTCTCTGCAGATTGCTTTCTGAGCCAGTACACTCTGTCTCATTCAAAAATAAGGGTGCTTGAAACTTGGCGGATCTTCATTGCAAAATTGCAATAAGGATGAATTATGAAGAAAGAAGTACAGGTGTTTTAGCTTCAAACAAAAAGGGAAATGGACTCGAACGACGCGCAGAAAATTTATGCAGAAATTACATCGTTAGGTGATCACAACTTTGTTTGGAAATAGAGCCAGGGCATTTATTTATCTAAGTGAAATGAATAGTATGCTCGCTACTCACGTTGCATTCACGTAGAAATATTTACGTACAAGTCGGACGCAACGTTTCGCTGCTACAAGGCTGTCGTCCGACAGCATCTGAAGTACGCTGAGCGAATCTGGTTCTAACCCTTCAACGAAAGGTCATTAAAATGGAAAAATAATTCAGCTCTTAGGTAATTTATAATTCAAGAGCTCAGAGCTCCATACCTTTATACCAAGAACGGCGTCTTTAATGATTTCAACATAAGCATTTCTATTGAACAAAGAAGTGGGCGAGACCAATTTATCGAGACCGACAAATGTCTTCATCGCTGTTACGATAGTTCTTCAGAAGGGATTTCGACGAAAGAGTTACAGCCCGCTCAAGATCTAACGGCCATAAATTATTGAGATAAATTTCAGGGCTCCTCAGGCCCTGAACTCTGTTTTTCACTCTTGAAAGTGTGAAGAAATTGAATCGAATTCATAAATTGTAAAGTTGAGATAAAAACACCGAAACGTAAGCTTGCAGGGTGCAAAACCTTCCCCGGCGACATTTTTTGAGTCAATGTTCCATTTCCCGACGAATTTTGAAATTTTGTTTTCCAACAGTATTTTTCAATGCTGTGCTCGCTGACAGTCGAGAAGGGCTTAAAATCGCCGTATACATTTGTCTGTGGCTGCTTCCGATGCGTGATGTGTTGGACGAGCTCACTCGTCATACCCTGTTTAATAAGGATTAAGTAAATGCGAGTTAACTTGTTCTTGCCGAGCAAGGGGTTACATGTGTAAAGTCGTCGAAGATTTGAATATCATCGAATCATCACGTCATTGTAGCTCATAGAAAGTGTCAATAAAAAACTTTAAAATGTATAACTATAAAATTACAAGTGTGGATCGTTGTAAACACACATGTCATCTCATCAACACTCGTCATGTCATTTCGTCGTCACATGTTACCTCACCGAGTGTGTTTACTGAACTATTCCGCACCTAAATGTGCCTACCCAAAGGACAGACACTTGACAAATATATGCACTTTGTTGTTAGAATGTTATGAGCTTAAATTCTCACGGCGGGCTTGCAATTTCCATGAAGAGGTTATACTAACCGCTTATTTATTTCAAGTTGCTCATTTTAGTCCATCTACCGAACCTAAACTCATCTGATTGGTTATAAAGTCACAGCTTGGATCATCAAGTTATAATTTATTCTCATGTATTTCCCACAACTAAATTCTTCGACCGACATTAAAATTACTGCTCGTTTGCGTCAATTAGTTTATTTTCTTTTGTTCAGCAAACCCGGATTTTTTCATCGATTATGGAATCATACCTTGAATGAGTTTAGATGTATTTTTTCAGTAATTGAAGGATTTTTTAGATGGATTTAGAAAAATCCATCCATTTCCAAATCCATTTTTTAGAGGGATTTTTTCCGAGTCTAAAGTTGTTCGATTGACTTTTGAATTACATCATGTTCGGATATTGCAAACAGTTCGTTTTCTCCTATTTTCGTACTTGAATTTTTAACTGCATCTAAGTAACAGACAACACATCATGCGACGACGGCAGCGTTTCAGTTCAGTATTGAGCACGCTCTGCAATCGCGGCTTTTTCTTCGATCATTTCTCCTTACAGTTAAAATATCCTCAATGAAGCCGGAACACGCCATTCGTGACCCAAATTGTAAATAAGAAACTTGGTGATTCCCGTCCTGTTCCTGTACCTTAAGCAGTTCATCACGACGAATGAGACTAATATAAGCACACGCTAAATTTCGCTGCTCATAGTACCTTCGTAGTGGAGTGGCTCATTTTATAGAGAACTGAATGGGAGGTGTGGCTTGTTCGGAGTTTTTATATGAAAAAACCCGTGTGCCAACACTTAAAGATCATCATTAGCTGAGCAATGAGGATGTTGCCTTGATGACACGAGGAAAAGGCGAGCGGTGTCAAAGTTTCATCCAGGGCCGAGTTGTTGGCTTTAGATGGAGTTGTCGGGGGAAAAACACAACTTCTGGCCAAAAAAACATGTAGGAACTCAAGTTAAATTTTTCCGAGCATTAAGGTATATAAATAAAATATATTTTTAAAGCTGCTGTTATCTTAATCTTGTAAGGATTATATGTTTGTTTACACTATAAAAATATTTTATTAAGGGGAAAATTACAACTTCTTGCCAAAAGACCGGTAGGAACTTAAGTGGAAATTTCCCGAGCATCAAGGGGAAAAATGCAAATCCTGACCAATGAAACACGTAGGTTGTCACGTGTCCGTTCGAGATAGTCACTCACGTTTTGCTGCTGTCGGTCAGAGCTGGCCGTTGTGCGCGGGTTTGGTGAGGACGGGTGTTTCGAGCACCAGCTGTCCTGCTTGTGTGTCACCAGCTGTTTGCCGGTGTGTCTATCATGCTTCTCTTCTACAGTTATGACCGCCTCTCAAATGCTTCTTAAACTTAGCGAACGTTGCGGAAAAAAGACGACCGCGTCGCTCACGTTTGTGTGTCATCGCCGGCGCTTCTATGGTGCTGACCTGAGCGAATTTTTCTCATGAGGTTTTTAAAAGAGCTGGGGATTTGGGCTTAGGGAATATTGCATAAAAAAGATAAATGCATTGCTTACGTTTGTGTAATCGCCGCAGATTTCATGGTCTTGACATGAGTCATATTTTCAAACTGAGATGTGTGCAATGTATGCTGGCAACCCGAACATCTAAGTTGTTCTGAGATCAAATCAATATTGATTTTAGCGATTACACATCTCACCAACACGTATTCTAAAAAGATTTTCTATTCGAATTTATACCAGATTGCTTGAAGGTGTGACAATGCATCCGCTGTGCTGTACAGACACACAACCACACCACGCGCTGTGCTGTACAGACACACAACCACACCACGCGCTGGAAGAGAACGGTTTCGATATTCTGAGTGCAGAGCTGAAATTGAGAAGCTATCGTCACGAGCGACAGGCAATTTGCTTCAGAATTCGTGTCGGACGTCGGGATTTGAGACGCAGCCTTTCTTTTGATCGGCGTGCGAATATTAGGCAATGACTTCTAGGGAAATTTAATTCACTTTAACGTCGATGACTTTGGAATGTCGGTTTGGTCTAGAATTGGTGCTTCCTTGCATGATAGTAAGTTTACACTAGTAGCAGAAAGGTTAGTTTTGAGTTACTTCAATGCGCATAATTTTCTCAACAGGACTCTTTTTACGTTGAGTCCAATGGAGTCGAGATGAAAATGTGCCGTGAAGACATTGTTGTGAGTCTCCAAATCTGTTCCTTCTTTGTGGTGTATCGAGCGTGCATCGCTCGAGATACCAATTTACCGTGGTGCGTATTCTCTGAATAATACAAACTGCTGCAGCTAGGTAACACTATGAAACAAATAAAAAATACTTATTGAAGAAAAGGTATGTTTGAAGTATTTCGTGGTTCGCTAGGATGAATGAACAGATGGAGTGAGACGACGTGTGCAAACCTTGGTGAAATATTCTCTTTTTTTGAGAAATGATCTGTTTTTGCCTGGCTGAATAAAAGACCCTTGTTCATCATTTAAGTTTCTATCATCCCCTTAAAAGAATATTAACCATAGACCAAGAAAATAATTGGGAATCCGAGTGAATCAGTTTTTTATGGTCCAAAAATGACACGGCTTTTATTCATCAACCACCCATAAAGAGCCAATGAGCCAATAACAAGAAGACAAACATTGTCATTGTGCGACGACATTGTCCCTGATATTTCATGGAGACCGTGAAAAGATGTCATTGTTTCTTCCTGTAAAATATTGGGCAAGACAGAAACAATTGATTCTGATGCATACGCTGTTAAAACTGAGTATGTATGACACATACAGAATGTTTTAGAACCAGAGGTACAAAGTTGCACACCAAGTAGAAAATGGTCAAAAAAAACTTTTTCTTCTATAAAATTTTCCGAAAAAAATCGGGTTTTTGCAGTATCAGCTGTTTGTTGCTTTAAAGGATGAAGTTTAATTACACAATTACTCCTAATATTTATTTTGAATGTACGTTACAAATACTTATATTCTATGAAGGTCTAGATCTCCTGACATGAATGCACACAATTTTTTTTTTGGGGAAACATGAAGAGCCTTGTTTATGCTACACCCATTGAATCTGAAGAAGATCTCGTGTCCAGAATTGCAGCGGCTGCTGTTTAGATTTCTGAAATGCCGGACGTGTTTCCTAATATCCGACAGTCGTTAAGGCTAAGATTTGAAAAGTGCGTTGATGTAGGTGGAGCACATTTTAAACCATTTTCCTAAAGTAAATTCAAAATAAATAATGCGAGTAATTGTGTCACAAAACAACATACAGCTAAAATCTCAAAAACTCAATTTTTTTGGAAAATTTCATAGAAGAAAAAGTGTTTATTTGGTCATTTTCAACTTGGTGTGCAATTTTGTACCTCTTATTCTGAAACACCCTTTATAAGTATACACACTCTTCTTTGATATCTTCCTTTTGATGTACGGAAATTGCAAGAGCGCATGTGTGATTTCACGATTTTTCATGGTAACTTATTTCATTGCAGCTATCCTGATGTAAAAGTGCTTATTCTAAAGTTTCTGAACAAATGCTTGAAGCATTTTTACGGTACGTCATCCAGACTCTCCCGAAACGTTTACAGCAGCATATGAACCTCACCAGAGCAAGGCTGAAGTGAAAGTCTTCGTTATGTGTGGCAGACCCCGTCATTCACATGACAGAACGCATTATGTCACGTCTTGCTCTCGCGTCAAGTTTTTCTTTCTTATACGCTCCTGTGGAAGCGTAGGTCACAATCAAAACGTTATATTTTCTCGACTATTATTTTGGTGTTCACCAGCTTAGCTCTTGGCCATTCTATTAAATCGTATTGTGGATACCTTGTCTTGGTAAGTCCATTGATTTGCAACATATATTATCATGCATCGATGGCCGTTAGCCTCAGATGGTGCTGTTGTCACTCGTGCTCAGGGAACGAATTTCCCACCTATATTGCATTCCATTTGCAGACACTGATATTCTCTAAGTTTATCGCAAACGACTCTTAAAATGACTGGGTAGCTGTTGAATTTCGGTATTTGATGTAAGTTTGTCAACTCTCTCGTGTTAGACTTAAAAGGAAAGTAAAGCTCTTAAAGAGAGGAACCGATTTTTATTAAACTTCGGCCACCTCCTGATGTGCCGGTATAAGGTTAAAATCCCACCAACATCCGCGGGACCCACAATTGGCAGTCCAACACAACTGGAAGTGAATATACAAGCTATAAAGCTTATCGTAACCAAGTATTTATAAGTTTTTTCGAGCAGAAGTTTTATACGATATTCGATATTTGAACTGACATTTCAATTCCCTTCGCAACACACCTACGAAGCGGGCTGGCTTGGCCTCGAACCACTGCGACGGTGAGGTTAATAAAACAGCACAGCACCGGTGACAGGATAAATCGTACAGGTGCGGCGGACAACCATAGGCGGACAACAGGGCAGAGTTAAAACGCGCAGTCTCGGGCAGACTTCAAAGTTATTCTAGAAGCAGAAAATATACGTTAATTTACTGAATTTAGCTATAGTTACCGTTTACTGGACATAAATTTCACATATTTCAAGATATCACACTTTTAAGTTCAATTTAGGCTTACAATGTTGCACCAACCTTGAAACTTTAATAGGCACATTTCAAGAGGCACAAATTAAAGGCCATTGGGGGAAAAATCGAAAGTTTAAGTAAGAGAAGACCTAGTACTTTCAAGTTATTAAAGTAATTTTAAGGTAATGAGCAGATAACTTCTCATTAAGAGGTAAGTAGAAATTTTAAGTTCATCGCTCTAGGCCAATTTTAAGGTTAAGTTTTAAGGTTTAAGGACTCCTAAATAGGAGAGTAAGTATGTTCCCAAAGTAGGGCTTAAGTCGTACTAGGCCTCTCGATAAGAGTTTTAAGGAGCTCAAACATGCAACGAGAACGTAAATTAAAGTAAACGAAAATCAAAAGAGTGATCACTCAAAATAAAAAGGTATTACGAAGAAGCGGCCATGATGGTTAAACGGTCTGTCCAGAAGCACTCCCTTCTACCGCTCCGCACCACAAACATGTTAATTTCCAAATCTACTTCTATCTTCTTCTTTACGGGAAAATTCAAGAAATACGTAATTTCTAACACTCGTCCTTTGCTTTGCAAGGCATCGCCGCCCTCATGCATGACGAGCCCAGTTGCACCTGTCTGTTAATTGTCTGCCATCTCTCACGCCAGGCCAGTCTGTAGGTAAACAGCGCTGAATTAAAGAGATAAATAAGGCACGAGTAAGCAGCGTAGGGGTGTATTTAATCAGACTAATTTCAAGGCTCCCGTAACTTGTTGGACCGTGAGCGAATGTGGGATCCCAGAGCGTTTGTGTGATTGGGTCCTGTATTTCGTTTAATGATATTCATTGCGCACAAAAATTAGCTTCAGTTCTATGTTGTGTCTAAAGTCAACCTTTCCGCGCTCTCGAGCGTGAACTTAATTTTAGTATAAAATATTGATTTGAGAGCTGTAGTAGCTCATATTTCATAGCGTTCCTGTTCACATCATCAGTTGTGCCACGCATCTCTCTTTGCGGATTATTTTACGCCCATTGAATGGGACTCGCAAATTTCTATTTAGGACTCTCATGGTAACCCATTGGAAGGCTTTTGATGCCTATCTTTTCTTTAAAAGAAGCGAGACGCCATTCACATCGAAATCGTTTTTAATATTTTGAACTAATTGTTAATCATCAGCTGTCCTTTACTTATTTTCTTCTTTCTTTTTTATTTTGAAGAAGTAGAAAATCAAGTAAAAATCTACGCTAAGAGTACGTCTTGGAAAGTCGTATACGCAGAGATAAAGCAACCCTGCCCAAGGCTTTCCCTAAGTTTAACCACTCTAAACTTATCGTGGCGAGTTCATCGAAAACGGGACGTCCATTTTCTACAACTCTTATTCCTGTAATGAGCTCCTGTAATGCTCAGCAAGGGAACGCTCCGTATCATCGAGCCAAGGTCGCGTTAAAGGCGGTTGTTAACTTGGCCAAGTCAATGGGTGTGGTCTCGAGCACGATGCATCTCATGTTCCTGAGTACTTCAATCTATACTAAAATAAGAGCCGCGTCTGTCCGTCACACCCACCAGCAGAATGTGTATGATGAGCGTATCTGTGATACAAGCTTTGTCAACTCCACAGTTTTCGGTGTATTAATCCATCAGATTCGGAGTCGGAATGAATATCATGTGTATTGTTAGGAAATAGGAATGCGTGTCATGTGATTTGTCGAACATTATTGTACATTTTTGACGGGCCGTGTGCACTCGTATACGCTTGAAACCAAATGAAAAATTAATCTTGTTTTTGATCGTCAAGCGGTAGAACCTAACACTGTATGATGATTAATTTTGAGCGCGTGTATGCGATTGGGTACACACAACTCTGCACTTCATGGCATTTTGTGATGATTAATTTCCCACGCGTGAGTGCGTTTGGATCCACACAATCTTGTTCGGTATATCATTCAATGATGATTAATTTCGAGCGCGTTTGTGCGATCGGATCCACACAAGCCTGTACTGTATATTTTTGAACGATGATTAATTTCTCGCTTGTATGTGTGATTAGAACCCCAGAGGATGGAAGTGTGACCAATTGACACCAGCCCGGACGCTCTCTCGATGTTCCGTGGTTTGGTCTTTTCTGACGTCTATCCCAGCCTCTTCACGCCTAATAAACACAAGCGCCACATCGCTGCCTTGTTCAGCGAAAGCCACGGCTTTACAATTTTTCTGTTGTCGCGACATTTGTTCCGTGTGTGTCTGAGCGCGTTTCTCAAGTGTGAATAATGCGAGATTCTGCGCTAATTTTCATACTTTCTTTTGGTTTCAAACAAAGCGGCGTCTCGTTGATCGCCTCTGCCTGTGTAATTAAGCTCTTTTTTCCTTGAAATTTTCATCACTTTGACAAGAAGAGACCTCGTCGTTTGACAGCAGCTCTCAATTGCACTTCGAACAACTTTCTATCTACAGACCAGCGCGAAGTACGTAAATTAACCTTAATTTGAAGCTGCGGCTGCTGTCGCCATGCGTCTTTCGGCATTCAAATCGAAATAAATGCACGATCAATTTAGGTGCGGCTCTCACTCGCATCTGGCGTGGTCAGAATGTTTCTGCACGATGGTAAAAATTTTCCTTCAACTTATGCATGCGCAGGGGAAACCCGCAGGGGGTCCGAGAAAGAGAGTGAGAGAGAGCTGTTGAGTCTTGATTCATTTTTATTTTTACATTAATCTTCGATTGGAATGAGTTTTCCACTCTTTCAGTTTTTCTTATTTATTCTCTCCTCTCATCTTCAATAGTGTTTATTTGTCTTGTCACTGAATGGTAATTAAATATACATGTATATAAGTAATTATAGCCTCTCACAATACATATAGGTTTTATTCACGAAATGATGTTAGGGCAAGATCATGGATTGTGCATAACACAAGCTTGCAATAAATCAACAGATAAATTTGCAAGAAATTAAATGATAATTGTAGTGAAGAAACGTTATACAACAATAAATAGACGTCGATAGAGCATTGCAGCGAATTAATTCTGTGCGAAAGTCACCGGATCAATGAAATTTCGTCCTAGAGGTATGTGCTGCATATGCTACATGTTTTTGAGCCTAAATATTAAATTTCCTCTAAACCTCACAGTGCCATATACATATTTAACCATTACGACCGATATCATTTTTTCCTAAGAGTAAGTGCATGTACATAGTGCACGCAGTTCTCCCTTAATCTTGCGCCATCACCCACACAACAGAAGGAGTGTGGTTGTGGCACACCCGCGTACGTGCAGCTACTGCACTCGGTTTGTAAGCGTTAGTTAAAATCTATTACAAACAAATTTATATGGCTATATCTTGATCACCGTTGTACAATGATTCTCTGAAGAAAGTGGTAGGTGCACAATTTTCACTCTCCAAACTTCCAGGAATTAAAACCCCAATTAACCATAATTACTTAAAACAACGTCTATGTTTCTGACGAAATTTGCGTTACGTTGTAGGATATCATATTGCTTTGAAGAATTTTAGAAACCATTCCATCGCCAACAGGATGGGTTTCTCGGCTTACGCGAGGGTCCGGAGTCAAGATTTTATGGTTTGCGAAAGAACTTCAAGGTTTCGGTCCAGATGTTATAATTTGGCTGTCATATTCTCAGTCATTCTATGTAACGTATATCTCTCGTGGTAATGGCGGTAAGTATACAGTGGATTTAATTACACACACGAAACCCTAAGATATTTTATTAATAACACGAGTGAGGGAAAATTGCGTCCCAAGTTTTATCCTACCTCAGTTATCTCCACACTTCATACGTCTTCCTGCCTCGAGTTGGAATTGCCAACACTCTTTGTACGTTCTATTTCCTCCTACAGTGATTGCTAACTCTTTTCACGAGTCCTTCTTCCTTCTATTGTGATTACCAACACTCTTCCTACGTCCTCTTTCTTTCAACCGTGATTGCCAACACTCTTCGTACGTCCTTCATGTACGTCCTCCTTCTTCCGACAGCAATTGCCAACTCTCTTCGTACGTTCTATTTCCTCCCACACTGGTTGCCAACTCTCTTCGTACGTCCTCCTTCTTCCGTCAGTGATTACCAACTCTCTTCCTACGTTCTATTTCTTTCCACACTGGTTGCCTACACTTTTCATGAGTCTTTCTTCCTTCTACAGTGATTGCCCTCTTCGTATGTTCTACTTCCTCTTACAGTGATTGCGAACACTCTTCGTGAGTCCTCCTTCCTTCTACTGCAATTGCCAACTCTTTTTCTATGTCCTCCTGCCTCCTGCTGTGGTTGCCAACACTCTTGAGGGCCAGAAGACAATGCACTCAGCACGGGACGCAATAACGCAACACCTGCTCCACCAACATGAGTGGCCGAGTGCCTCTGAAGTCGATGTCACGGCTCCGATTATCATTATTTGTGATGTCAATTGAGGTTATATTTCCTTGACCTTCTCATCGCCATGACCGTGCAGTACTGGTCAAGTTTCCCACGTCATACAAACAATGATAGCTGTTCGAGTTCACGGCCAAGCAAAATTTTTGTGTATATTTTTTTTTCGGTATGAGAGACTGGCTGGTTTGTTCACTGGTCGCTAACTGGTTATGACTTGCCAGTTTTGTCTTGTGCGATGACATTCAAAATTTAGCGTCTAAACCAAATCTCTGTTTCATACATTTTTTTTTTACCAACAGGACACTTCCTTTCTTTAATTTCTTTGCTGTCGATCTTCGAGCTATCTATAAACTCACACACACTTTATTTGGATAATTATTACTCCCAATTGTTCACTACTTCAATCAAGTATCGAATTAATAGAATAACTGGAACTACATAGAATAGAAAATCATAACAGAAAGAAACCAAGTGGCCCTTCTCGGGTTATTCCCAAGGTTAGATCCGTCAGATACCAGTCACGCACAGGCACCAGCCAAACGCATTTACAATCAACACTTTTCACGCACAAACATCAGTACACCAAAGTTAACACATCCTCACTTCATGCAGCTATCACGCAAAGAGTGGTCCCGTAATTTAACAGTTTTATTCGCATTATTAGAAGTATGAAATTAGTACGAGTTGAAGTTAGGATAACGGGGTCCCGGATAACAAGAGGATCGACGGTTTCCTTGAAATAGACATTATTCAAAACAGATATAAACACAAATAAGTATTCGTCAAATTTTCTTTCATTTTCCCAACTTGTGTTAATAGGCGTTACGAACTGTCGTTAGCTTACTTTTCTCAGCGTTGCGCAGCAGTTGCCCAACTCCACGGATCATTTTTTGCTAGGATGGCTTTTTTGTTCCTCAGTTTTTATGAACAAGCGCACTTTCGAGGAAGTGTCTCTTTGTTCAGAAATTTACTATTTTTTCTTTGATATTCTGTCTATTTTTAAAACGCGTGATATCTTCTTACCCTTCATAACATTCAGGCATTCAATCAATGTAATGTAACCTTTGATTTGCTTGCTTTGCTGAAAAATAATTGCTTTACAATTCATAAAGAAGGGTAAAATATTATAACGTCAGTTTCATCGAAAATGATACGTACATCGATTAATTTATAACAACTTCTCATGCTGTTATATATTATGTACATTTAATATCTAGATTTATTTTATTGAGAGCTGTCTCTCGTTTTCAACGCTGCCGTCTGCTCCAAGAAGCAGCTTCTGCGTTGCTATCGTATGGGACACGACCGGATGAGCCACGATCGTAAGGAAATTATCGTTTGGGACCCGATCGTGTGAGAAACGATTGTGTTGGACGTGATCGTTTGGGACACAATCATATGAGACATGATCGTTCGGAACACGATCGCACAGGACACGATCGTGGTGGATATGATCGTGTGAGACACAATCGTATGGGATATGATGGTAAGGGATACGATTGTATTCACGATTGCATGGAGCACGACCATACGGGATGCGATCGTGTGGAGCAGAAACACTAGGTTGCCTGAAAACCACCGAAGACAAAATACGTGAATGATTTCATTAGTAAATCCCATACTGTGGTGAAATTCTCGATTTCAATTCTAGAGTTGGAGCAAACCTTTTTTAGGGTTGTGAAAACCACGAAACGAATTCTATGAAAGCTCATGGTTCCATATACAGTATTTCGTTAAAAAAATAAATTTTGCATGAACCATTTCTTCATGGTTAAATTTTACTGCGGTAATAGTAAACTTCCATAATAGCTTGAATTTCAATGCCGTGATAGAAAACTGCCGTAATAATTTGAATTTCAATACAGTAATTTTTTGTATGGATTCCGTTGCCTAGACTTGAGAACGTTTAACATCCACGTTTCCTTCCAGTCGGCGCAGGGTCGGCGGGGGCGGTGATGGCAAACAGGCTGTCGGAGGTGCCAGAGACCACCGTGCTGCTGCTGGAAGCTGGCGAAGACGAGTCTGACATCAGCGATGTGCCGGCCCTGGCGGGGTACCTCCAGCTCTCCAAGATGGACTGGAAGTACAAGACTGAGCCGCAGAGCTCCGCGTGTCTTGCCATGGCTGGGCGGGTAAGACTAACGCCTAGTTCCAGTTTCTTCTGAGACAAGTTCCAGGTTTTGTTTTTGTCGGAGGCTATGAAAAAGGATACTTTGATCCAGAAATTAAGGCGATATTTGTGATATAAATGCTTGATTTTCAAACACCTTGTAATTTATGACAGTAACCTGTGACGATTATCAATGAAGCCAATTCACACTTGTGGGCCGAGTGGGGAATTATAGCTCAGTTCTTCATTTTCACACCGGGAAGAAACACCGGGCTCCCACTTCGAGGGGCACCAACCCTCGGTTATTTCGCTAAAAAAGCGTGCGCTCTTAGGGTCTGGGCCACAGTGATCACTCTACAGGAGCACTTTTTTGGAAGATGAGGAAGAAGCGCATTTTGTGAAGCGTTATTTATCTCACTTTTGGTTGTGCAATATTTGCAGGCTTCCAATGTTTATTAAATGCTTAAAGATATGTTTTTTGCATTTGATACATTTTTTTCTTAGTGTTTCAACATCATTTGTTGGGAGTGTTTAAACGATGTTTGAAAATAAATCTTTGATTCCATAATCCATAATCATGTAATGCCATAATTTTATAAATAATTTGGAAATTGTCGCCTAATAAATGTTTTTTAAATAGTACTCACTATTAGCGAATTGAAAATACCTCAGCGTCGTGTTGAGTTGCAGCATTTCTGAAAACAAGTGACCAGTGTATGGTTCGAGATCGTCTCAGAGTTATAAATGATTACCTCATGCTTTGAACATCATTTCACAAGGGTCAAACATCTTTGCAATTTATTTTTGTCTGTGTTGCTCCATTACAAACGAAGGTGTCCGAAGGTAATAAAAGACATATATGGCTAGATTTTCTTTCAATTCACGCCTTCATTGCGGTATAGGTGGCAGCGAGCGTTTTTTGTCGATTTCTGTGCTACGGGCTGTTATTGTAATAAAAATACTCAAGTTTGAGCGTTTTTTTAAAGCCTTATCGGATTGTCTAATGCCGAAGGCTCATATTTGAAAATCGTTGCGTGAAAACTCGTTCGTAGCCAAACCGACAGATAAACTTTCGCGATCATCTGCGCTTACGCAGCGACGTAAATTGTTTCCAAAACCCACCTCCGTGACGCTTTTTTTATTGAGTAATGACATGTTTGAGCAGCGCTGCAACTGGCCGAGGGGGCGCGTGCTGGGCGGGTCGTCAGTGCTCAACTACATGCTCTACGTGCGGGGCAACAGGAGGGACTACGATGAGTGGGAACGCCTGGGGAACACGGGGTGGAATTTCGACTCCTTGCTGCCGTACTTCAAGAAGTCCGAAGACAACCGCAACCCCTACATTGCTAGAAATAGTAAGTTGTGGTGGCCACTGAGAAATGGTTAACGATCTTGAGTTGTGGCGATAACTACAATATTGCTAGAAATAGTACGTTGTGGTGGCCACTGAGAAATGGCTAACGATCTTGAGTTGTGGCGATAACCACAATATTGATATTAATGGTGAGCTGTGGTGGCGACTGAGAAATGGCTAACGATTGTGAGTTGTGGCGATAACTACAATATTGATGGTAATGGTGAGCTGTGGTTGCGACTGAGAAATGGCAAACGATCTTGAGTTATGGCGGTAACTACAATATTGCTAGAAATAGTGAGGTGTGATGGCGACTGAAAAATACCTCACGATTTTGAGTTGTGGCGATAACTACAGTATGGCTTGTTATGGTGAGATGCGGTGACGACTGCAAGATTACTAGAAATGGGGAGCTGTGGTGACAATAATTATTGAATAATCGCGAGAAATTTTGAGCGGCGGTAACAACTACAAAATCGTAAGAAATTATGAGCAGTAGTGAAATCTGCAAAATCTTTAGGGATAGTGAAATGCAGTTATCGAGATAATATCGGCAGCAATAGCGATCAGTTGGGTCAACTATAAGAAATGGTTAGCCGCGTGAACAACCGTAATCTCACAGATTGCTAAGAATAATGAGTTATGGTGACAATTCTATTTACGCTAAGTTTACTTTTGTTTCTTGTGTCCGAAATTCAGTTGGCTTTCTAAGCAGCATTTCGCGCTCGAGAAACGGGTGAAAATTTCACTGTTGGTCAAAGTGTATACATGTTGATATTTGTGTTCCTTTATATGATTCAAATGCCTTGAGCGTATTTTGAAGTAATTTTGAAAAAAATTTTTAATACATAGGCACAATGTGAGAATCAATTGAACCGTTGGTTTAATTTGTAATATTTACTTTTGAAGTGGTTTAAATGTTTCTAGATGAGTTATCTTCAACTTAGCCCTAAATTCTATTTTCTTAAATGATTGAAATATTGAACAACGGAGTTGCAATTGGTTTAAATGTCTTTTGGAGGAGTCGCTCACATCTTTGTCCTGGATTTGGTTGTTTCGAAGAGTTATTGTCTTTCTTGTGAGTTACAACATGGTTCTGAATTTTGTTGTTCCGGTGGGTTATTTATATCTTTTGTGAGAGTTAAAACTTTGTTCTGAATGTTGTTGTTCCGAAGGGTTCTAAATAACTATTAATAGAATTTTTCATAAC
>JACJUY010001415.1:22184-43738 GCA_014220935.1 Platorchestia sp. MABIK | reverse complement strand
TCGTACTGGTTTGTATAAGTTACTCGTACTAGTTTGTACTAGTTACTTGTACTTGCTGGTACAAGTAACTTGCTTTAGACGTTCAATCATACAGGTGGGGCTCTTTACTTGCACTATTTTAGACTCACCAGTCTTGAGTCATTGAGTTTATACATGGAATTTTTCAGGCTTGCACCAAATGCAGGTACTCTGAGTTTATTGGTATATTAATAAGAGTAATTGCGCGCTCAGTACGCGGCGTTCTTTGATATATAAAATAATTTAGATGGGGACAACGAGCTCAGCTGTCCATTTCCGGGTTGCTACGAAATTCACGTGCTGTCAGCCATCAATCACGGTTAGCCATCTGAGTGAGAATAGGGAAGTAATAAGAAGAGTTAGAATAGAATTGGAATGAGAAGAGTGAGAATATGGAGGTAATAATAATAAGTGTAAGAATGAAAAGGTATGGTAACAGTCAAATGTTCAGCCTATCTTTAAGCTCAAGACCAGTGGGCTGGCTTTATCGCTGTGAAGCGTGCGGTTCGATGAGGGTTGGTCCCATGACTTGACAACTTTTGTTCGCATAATCAGTGATAGTTGAGCTATAACATATTTTTTTCACTACTTATTGACGCTCTAATCGGATGAGGAGGCCTCACTAATGATATCGTAAATATCACGTATTGATAAGTACAGTTTCTGATAATGAAACAAATTGCGCATGTAAGTGGTTAATATTCTTCAAATATGTTTGGAATTTTGGTTTAGCCTCGCACGTCTGAATACTCGAAGATTTTGATTTTTAAGTGTTATTACTCTGCTGAAATTTATAATTTACATAGAACGATAATACGTGTTCTGTGTTTGTTTACTATTATGTTTACCAGCATCGTACGGTGCACAGAATCCATTTCGACATTTTCCTTAGCTCATGGTAAAATTTACAACGAATGACACAGAAGAAAAGGCTTTCAGATACGTTGCCCCCGAGTTCTTGCAATGACGCAGCGCATCGTGTATTATCCTGAAATGCAAACATTCTTCTGCTTCAATACCTAGAAAAAATTTTGGTGCGACTGTGAAAGAAACTGCGCTGGAGACCATGAAATCATTTTTGGTGTGACTGTAGAAGAAACTGTTGGAGATGAAGAAATCATTTTTGGTGCAACTGTAAAAGAAGCTGCGCTGAAGACGAAGAAATCATTTTTGGTGTGACTGTAAAAGAAACTGTGTTGGAGACGAGTAAATCATTTTGGTGTGACTGTAAAATGAACATTGCTAGACACGTGTAAAACAAGCAACGTGTTTTGCCCTTCGATGCCACCGGATGCTTATTTTTTGTCTGCGTTTGTTGAATAGCTTAAAAATTCTTCGCGCTTGTTTCTTGGAGAGCAATGAAATTTTTTCACGACGCTAAAAAGAAAATTAACGGAAAATAGCTGCAATGCTTTTTGTAAATTTGGAAAGGAGAAATTGTAATAGAACGTTGGTTTCTTGGACATAAAATCATCTAATTAGCTTGGAGATACAATCACTCAAATCGAAAAGCTGCACGCATAACTCAAAAGCAAGCGTGAAAAGGTTAATAAAGTTATAGGTGAAATATGCAACCTTGAACTTTCAATTCTTCAGACAATGAGGTCTTTAAGGAGTAGAAATATATCTTTGTGGAATACTTTCAGTGCACATGTTAAGCCCTTTGAAATTTTTATTGCTGGGCTTCTACTGCGGAAGTTTAAAATTTGAAAGAAAACCATCAATGAAGGCGTGAGGAAATTCTAAAATGGAAATGTGCTCGTAAAATGAACAATAATATAAACACGATGAAAAATGCTAACCATGTACTATCACGAAAATTCAAGCAAAGTGAGCTCTCATAAAGCGCCAGGACTATCTCCACATGCCCCAGAATATATACTTGGTTGCCCCACAGGTTTCATGATACCACAAGGCACCATCAGAAGAGGGTCCCGCTGTTCCACAGCCAAGGCTTTCCTCAGGCCTGTCAGGAACAGGAGGAATCTTCACATCGCCACCAATGCTTTTGTCACCAAAGTAAGCTCTGCAGACGTGTCTCCTTTCTGAATCTTTGTTTGGAAGATGTATGCTTTTTGCTATTGTTGAAAATTTTTATGAAGTTGTTTAATATCACAGGAAAGTTATAGCAAATAGTTGTTTACACTCCTGTTTCAAAGCGACGTCCTCTCATTGAAGGGCACATGTGAGTACAATAAGTTTGAACTTAGCTCCTGCTCCAACTCTCTCTCTCTCTCATTGTTTTGTTTTTCTCTCTCTCTACACTCTGTACCGTACTCCTGTCCATTTACTTAGAGTTACGGCATGTCAGATAAATCAAAATTAACAAGGTTTACCCTTAAAAAATTTTAAGGGTTCAATACAAGTCATATTCAAATTTTTATAATTGAGTGTTTCTCGAGCCTTCTTACATGCACGCTATCGGAACTGTTACGTATAAAATGTGGACGCAACACTACGGGGCTGTAAAACATATTACTGTCCAGCGATATGTCATGTTACATGAGAGCTGGAACTTGCATTACGAATAATACATATTATAATACTTATTGTTACTTCGAGGTTTAAATTGTATTCCGAGGTTGTAATACATATTATGGAGCTGTATTATGCAGTATTGCACATTTGACTATGACATGTGTATTACATGTGTGCATTATAAATATAAAATATGACCTGAGCTCACTACTGTTCTCACACACAATTGAAGAAGCACAACTTAAAATGTTTGTGTATTGCCACATGTCAAGCACGTTTACAAACAAGCGCAGCAAATCACTGATGTTTATATGTTTAGTTTACAGCTAAATCACTGATGTTTTTATATGTCACAGACAACGACATATTAGTACAAATAGATTACCCAAAATTTAACTCAGTAACCCTATGTCTCGCAAAATCAGTTACTGTATATTTCACAAGTATGCCACTTTGCATATTATCATAAGTTCAGTGTTTATTTCTTTTCTGGGTATAAAATTTCCAAACGTACCTTAAATTTCACTAAATAAATTATCCAAAGTATCAAATTGTGTTCTTCAAAATGTCATAATTTCGGTGTTTATTCTTAGTCTGTGTACAGGCCTGTCAAACTTGCCTCGTTTCCCGTTCAGTAAGAATTTGCGTCAAAATCAAACGAAAGTGACCCATCACAGCGTTCCTTCACATGAAACGTGTTAAGCCGCCACTATATATATATACGCAGAGTTTTATCCATGATCCATTTTCCTGAGATGAAATGTTCTTTTGTCCCAATACCTGGGAATAATTTTGGTTTGACTTTAAAACAAACCGCGCAGGAGACGTGGAAACAATTTTGGTGTGATAAAAAAATTGCACAGGAGACATGGGAATAACTTTGATGTGACTTTAAAACAAGCTGTGCAGGAGACGTGAAAATAATTTTGATGTGGCTGTATAACAAACTACGCAGGAGACAGGAGTAATTTTGATCTGACTCCAAAACGAATTGCGCAGGAGACATGGGAACAATTTAGGCATGACTCTTAAATGAACAGAACGAGGCAAGTGTTAACGACGTGTTTTTGGTCTTCGTTGCCGTCAGGTGCTGATCGACCCTAACTCGAAGCGCGCGTACGGGGTGAAGATGGTGCGCAACGGACGAGTGACGGTCGTGCTCGCGAAGAAGGAGGTCATCCTGAGCGCTGGGTCGGTCAACAGCGCCCAGCTCCTCATGCTGTCGGGTGTGGGGCCTCGCCGACACCTGCAGCATCACGGGGTGCGAACTCTAGTTTACGAGAAAATATTGGGTTTAGAAGCGCCGCGACGGTAAGTCTGGAACACTCTACTAGAGATGGATACTCCAGGGACTCAAAGGCAGAGTGTTACTGTTTGGTTCCGAAGATGGTCTTCGGTTCAGTGTAAAAGTTCTCATCGGTGTGGTACGTTCCCCGGAATACGTTGCTTTTCTGGCATTGGGACAAACAGACGAGATGAGAACCACAGGACTTAGAGAAATTATCCTTCCCAGTGAGAGAGCAATTCACTACTTCCCCCATAAGTTAACAGCTGAAAAACTTGAGTGAAAGCAAGACAAAATGCTCTTGAGAAAGGAGACGCTCATTCTATTTGATTTGTTCGTATTTGTCCATAATAATTTTAGAATTCAGTTTAGGAAACAGCTACGTGGGTGAAGAGGAATATGATTTCAGTTTAGGAACATGTCCAGTGTTCACAAGAAGTTGTGACACTGTTGAGTGTTGCAAATGCTAGGGCCGTTTTTCATCGCTGTATATAGCTTGTTATTATCGTGTGCATACTTTGAACAATATCCTCTTAACACCTTTTGGTAGTTAAATTGCATGAGGAATTCAAAGTTAAAGATACGCACACCGGATGATTCAATGAATAGCAAAGGTATTCATTCTGTTTTGTAGTACCCTGACTGTAGGCGATGTCACACAAACCAGACTACCAGAAGCAGAAAACCAGAGCCCAAATTAGTCCCTGTTATAACTTATACTATGCTTGATTCAAGTTGTGAATACCTGAGACTAATCTTTATCCGCAAAAATGAGGTTCACATATGAGAATATTGTGTAGCCTGAAGATCGGCTGTATTAAATATTGCCTCACATTCGTTGTGCAGATCCCTGTGATACGAGACCTGCCAGTTGGCTACAACTTACAGGACCACATAGGCATCGGGGGCCTCGTGTTCACCATTGACCAGGAAGTTTCCCTCGTCCAAAACAGATACGAGAACTTGCCCTCCGTGCTCAGATATGCCTTGTTCGGTTCAGGTGAGACCAGAGAGTGGGGTGCATGCGAGAAGACAGTTTAGTATCACTTCAGTGTGCAAATTTTATTATTGAAGAGAAATCTTATGAATGGGCTTACTAGAATATTAAAGCTCTAAGGTGCTTACTAGAATTTCAAAGCTCCCAGGCACTTACTAGAGTATCAAAGCTGTCAGACTGTGTTGTTATGGCAAGGCAGAACACATTTGAAGATTAGCATCTCTATGTATTTTCAACGCTTTGAACATAGCGTGCTTATGAAGTATAAGGTGTCTTATGTTATAAGCAATGTGGACTCCATGTCTGCAAAATGTTTTCTTGCCTTCAGCGCTTGTGCCTTATGAATCCCTCAATAAAGGGTAGGAAGTGAAAGTGATCAATGTAGCATTGAATTCAAAGTTAAATTTTCTTAAGTACTACTGCGAGTGTTCAAATTTTATAACAATATGTAATACATTTCAGAAAATTACTTTCTTGTGCTTACCACTTGCGTCCAACGAAACTGCGTTTAAGGGCTGAAGAATCTTGATGCTCAACGTTATAGTGTTTGAATTCATAGAAACTCAAGGATTTACGTATTTAAAGCCAATGGCCCTAAAGTTATAGATGCTTCAAACTCATTCAAACTTTCATATAAAAGTCGTGGATCCTCAAGTACTGCAGTGAGATTCTAGACTTTATTCTTCGAGTGTGAGCGTAGTGGACGCCACTGAAGGTAGCAATGGTGACCAGGTCCCCTGACGGTGCTGGGAGGAGTCGAAGGCGTGGGTTTTGTCAACACAAAATACGTGAACGCTACGGACGACTGGCCGGACATCGAATTTCATTTTGTGTCTGGAAGTCCGGCGTCCGACGGAGGCAGGCAAATCCGGAAAGTGCACGGCCTCAACCAAAAGGTAATATACAATATTTTTTTAAATTTCTGCATGTGCTTTATGCACGGCCTCAATTAAAAGATGATATATAACATTTTACTGTTTTAATATATGCATGTGTCTCATTTTCCTCAACTTCCCTAGGACGCAAACTCTAAATGATTTTCACCCAATTTCGACCTAACGCTGTGAGTGACTGCTTAACACTGTGCCTGAATGCCCTCATTTTGACATAATGCTGTGCTTGAATGTCGAACGCTGTACATTTTTGAGTTTGTGCTTTAAGATGAAGCTGTCTAGCACAAATTAAAATTTATTTCATGTGTGATGGGATGAGTGATGATACCATGAGTGAATTGCTTTGCTCACAAACACGTACACCTTCCACGTTCTTGTGCAGCAGTCAGTGATTCATTATATTTAGATGAAAACATTGATCGTGTTTGTGCACGTACGTTTTTCGATAATGCCATAATGGTATGTTTACCGCCAATATTGGTTCTATTTCTGTCTTCCACAGAGAAACCTCTTCTTTTGATATGCTTTGAGATTTTTCATTCTCATCTAACGTCACCGTCCGTGGCCTAGGGGTTAAATGTGCTTGCTTTTAAGGTGAAGGGTTCGAGGGTTTAAAACCGCGAAATACAAGATCGGTGTTTCTTCCTATTGGAAAAGAAGAAAATGATTCCTCTCCTTACCCAGGTGTTGGAAATAAGTACTTGCTAGACCGGGGACTTTCTTTCGTTGCATCCTTACAATAGTAATACGGTATTTAAAAAACAACGTACATGATGATGTGTATCAACTTGATTGGAAAAAACATTCTTCACTCAGGGAAATAACGTCGATGAATTGACCACAACCACAATACAGCGATATGAACCTGAAATCCCGACTTTTATTGATGCGTTGCTCTGATGAGAGTATATTTGCAGCATTACCTCAACATGTTAGAGTATGAGAACCCCAAAATTAGACGCCATTCGAATGGCGGTCTGACACAGTTATGGCTAGTAATTCTTCTTAGGTTCTTGTAGACACAAGTATGGGCTGCAATAACTCCAACTCTGATATAAAATGGCAATAACTCAGTGATGAATCGGATTATTTTATTGAGGTTTATATGATTTGAAGGAGTGTATCAGTAATACTCTGTTTTTTATTTCACGTCAGAGTTGATGGTCCATCCTGTACTACAATGTTATGGACTCATGAGAGAAAACTGAAGTTTATTACTGGCATTTGGCCATGATCGTTCAGTTTTAGCGTCGTCGCCTCTCTTTAGCATGGCTTCGAAAACTTCATGGCTGAAGGCACTGAAGACTGTCGAGCTCAATTGCCTGAGCGAGTTGTCTGGTCGGCTAAACCACGTGGGAGTGAACAATCACGGGAATAAACAGTCAGGGAGTGAACTGTTTTGTAGAACGTTGATAAACTTAGTTACTGAATATTGAAAAAATTTCGACTTCGATTAGTATCTCTACGGATATTAATCTAGAGGAGCCAATTACTTATAAACAAATTCCATTCAATTTGAAGTACGTTTAATAGGTAGTAAAATAAGCTTGCTTCTTTAGAGGTGCGGATCTTCTATCGCTGGAATTACTTATCCAAACATAAAAAATGAGTTTATGGATCTAGCTTGTGTTGCCTGAGAGCAAAATTATCATCTAAAAGACTAGAGAAGAATTTGAATCGAACATTTAACAGAATTGTTTCCGATCATAGTTTCCTATCTATTTTAATGAGTTTATATCGCATTGCTCAACCTATTTCCATCAGACCAACTCTCAGTCTCTGAGTTTCCTATCTTCCATTTCCATGAGTTCGACACAATTCAAATTTGTTTCCATGAATTTACTGTAATTTTAATCCATTTCCATGAATTCGATTTCTATTTCAATCTATTTCCATGAGAATCCCAGAGTTTCCAATCTATTTTCATGAGTTCGACACCGTTTTATAATCTATGTCCATAAGTTCAACACAGTTTCCAATCTACCTTCATGAGTTCGACAGAGTTTTTAATCTATTTCCATGAGTTCGGCACAGTTTCCAATCCATTCCCAATCGTATAACGCGTTTGTCTATGACAGTGGCCGAGAAATTCTGTTGTGTCACGCTGAAGTCCTCCTCCCGCCACCAGACCTGGAACACAATGTTCCGGCCCCTGGCTTACAAAGACACGTGGTCCATATACCCCATGTTGCTGCGACCTCGCTCCAAGGGCTACATCACCTTGCGGTCGGCGTCGCCCTTCCACCATCCCGTCATCACCCACAACTACCTCACTGACCCTCATGACGTCGCTACCATGGTTGAAGGTAATCATTTGTGGCTTTTCGGTTTTCTGAAATGTTTCCTGTGTTGCCATAGATTTTTAAGGTTCAGGAACTCCATTTTGGAATCTTCCTTGTGTTTTCATAGATAATCGCGTCTGAAGGGCTCCTTTGTCTTCTTTTTGAAATCTTTCCCGTGTTTTCAGAGATGATCACGTTTTAAGAACTCTTTCTGAAATTTTCCCTGTTTTCATCGATTATCGCATTATAGGAACTCTCTCATCGAGTCTTGTATTCATCAACTATGTAGAAGTCTAACTTGATAGTACGTTTCGGACTATGTTAATGCAAATGGCTGGAAAACTATTTTCTTATACAGACAATTTTTTCACTTAATTCAAATTTCATAGCTTGTAGCATGCGCATTTTTCCTAGGTACCAGTCGCATTTACACCAGTGACCACGATACTGTGGATGCTTTTTGATATAAAACATTCTCGTAGGTCTACTACATAAGGAATTATTTTTTAAGGTGGAATTTAAAAAAAATATGATTGGATCGTAATTCGTAGGCCATTTAAATGTAAAATGTTTTTGCAGCATTCAAAAAATACCAAAAAGCATCATAACTGGTTTATTAAATGTTCACTCGACGAGGCTCGGCAGCAAGAGCACTTGAACTACGCGGTTACGATTCTAACCAAGCATTCGATACCAGGATGCCTTTTCCTGTAAGATTTTTAATTAAAGAAAAGAAAAAGTTAAACGTCAATACTCGTTTTATTTGCGCTCACGAACAATTTCATGTACGATTACTAGATAACGAACTCGCTTGCGAATAACATTTGTTTGCATCAAAAGTTGTGCAAAGTATAGTTATATTTCTTGCATATCTAAATCATTTTCAGACCTCACTCGATTTTTATTCATCAGAAAATGAAATAATGCGGAATGATAATTCTCTGCGAAATAAAGTTAGTAGTGCTACAATTTCGAACATTTAAACGGGTTATTGCCCTGAACATAAATGCTCCTATTCATTTCATTTCTATGCGCGTAGAACTCGAATAAAGTTCCCCTCATTCCACGTCCTGCATGCCGCTCAAATAGTCCACTTTGATATACATCAGAACTCTTCACTGCATTCATTTTAAAAACGATAACGAATATTTCACCGGCCTCAAGTCTAGCTTATCGCTCAAGGAGACGGTCCCGGTAGAAATCTGAAGGACTAGTGATTTTCGGTTTCTAAATTCATCTTACAGAGAATTTTCTTGCGTATCCAACGATCTAATTGGCTCTCAAGTACGTGCATTGGTTGTCTCATAGACGGGGTAGAAGACGCGCACTAGCGTAACCTTAGCGCGCGCCTATGGATGGGTGATCTCCCCCTCCCCCCTGTATTACAAGTCAGTTTTGGGCGTTCCTTTACGGGAATACCAAGAGAGTTCATCAATGGCCTTGATTGAAATGCTTCTAGCATTCTAACACTCAGTAATAAATTATGATGATGTAACTAGTGTTTGTTTGAGTCCGGCTGCTCTGAGTTTTCAGCTAATTAGCTTGTTGTGTATCTAATCGCCTCCCGTAGTTTTTAAAGTACAGGAATGGCAATTATATCAACCGATAGGGAACAAAAAAGGCTATAAATCCCTAAAGTTTGTGCGTAAAAAATGACTTGGTTAGGAAATTAGGGGAAAAATACAAATTTTATTTTGGAAAAACGGCTGTCCTGAACACCTGCAATTTTCAATTTTAAAATGATTCTTCATCCACAATTTTTGGAGTACAAGAATGGAAAGTAAATNAAAAAAAAAAAACTATCGGAAATTCAATCGCCCTTATCGTCAGAGAACTCAATAAACTATCTATAAACGAATTGCCGGTTCTGTAGCTTCAAAACTGTACGACAAGAAAAACTTTCCCTGGATCCCAATTTTGACGGTTTTAGAAAAAAAAATTTTGATGCAGATGCGAAAAAAAAATCAATCATAAAATAATCGCTAAATCATTTCATACCTGAAGTGGAAATTTCAGAAAAATCCATCCAGAAATGACAGACTTTTTTTACCGGGACCGTCTCCTCAAGTTACCCCGCCACCTCGTATTAGGTTACCCCGTTAACCCGAATTAAGTAACACCGTTTATCGCTCAAGTTACCCCGTATCGCTGAAGTTACTCCATTTTCAGGCATCAAGATAGGAGTGGCGCTGTCGCAAACGAAGGCAATGCAGAGATTCCGGTCCCGCTTCTACGACATCCCCATCCCGGGGTGCGAGCACGTGCCGCTCTGGACGGACGCTTACTGGGAATGTTTGGCCCGTCACTACACCGCCACCATCTACCACCCCGCCGGCACCGCCAAAATGGGGCCTTACTGGGACCCCGACGCCGTCGTCGACCCGCAGCTCAAGTGAGTGTAGTGTGTAGTGTCAAATGAGATAATCTCGTGTATGATATTGATAATGTCGAAGTAAGTGCTGAGTGTGGTGTAACATGCGTTAATCTCTTGTATGATACTGGTGATGCTCTTCAAGTGAGTGCCGAGTGAAGAGTCAAATGAAACAATCTCGCGAATGATGCTGGTGATGCTCAAGTGAGTGCTGAGTGTAGTGTCAAATGCGATAATCTCTTGTATGATATTGATAAGGTCGAAGGAAGTGCTGAGTGTGGTGTTGAGACATGCGTTAATCTCTTGTGTGAATGATGCTGGTGATACTCAAGTGAGTGCAGTGGCTAATGAGATAATCACTTGTAGGACACAGGTGATGACTGAGTTGGTGTTGTCTCACAGACTGGGACCACATCGTGTTACGGAGCTCGTCTCTGCCATGTTACGAACGGTGTTCCATTTTGTCAAATGATGTAACTCTGTTGTTTAACAGAGCTTAACCATACTCTGTTGGAGAATGCAACGCTCTTGTTCAACAGAGCGTAACAAAACTCTGTTGCCGAGTATAGCCCTATTGTTTTCAACAAAGTGTAACCCTGTTCTGTTGCTAAACAAAGTGTTATTGTTTAACAAAACGTAATCATGTTCTGCTGCAGAATGTAGCTCTATTGTTTAACAAAGCGCAACCTTGTTGTGGTACAGTATATAGCCCTGTTGCCTAGCAAACTGTAATCATGTTCCGTTGCAGAATATAGCCTTGTTGCTTAATAAAGCTTAACTCCATTCTTTTGTAGAATATAACCCTAAGCTTAACAAAGCTTAATATTTATAAGCAGAAATCGCCTTGTGTTTAGCAAAGCTCAACTCTTGTATTGCAGGGTGTTATCCTTTGAATATAATCCCAGAATTTAATTTAATCCCAGAATTTAACATAACCCTAGAATATGATATAACCCCAGAATATAGTATAACCACAAAATATAATATAGCCCCAAAATATGATATAACCACATAAAATAATCCTAGATTATAATGAAACCCCAGAAAATAATATAACCCCAGAACAAAACAGAACCCCAGACTACAGCCCTTTTGCTTAACAAAGCTCCACTTTTGTGCTGCAGGGTGTACGGGATCTCAGGCCTGCGCGTGGTAGACGCGTCCATCATGCCGACGCTGGTGTCCGGCAACACCAACGCGCCAGTCATCATGATCGCAGAGAAGTGTTCCGATATGATCAAGCACTACTGGTACCCCCACTACTATGTCACCAGAAGAAACGGAACGTCGTAACACTAATGATTTTAGGATGTTCTAATTTTCGAATTCTTAGGTTAGATCCTAAGTTTAAGTGTAAATCTCAAGACTAAGTCCCAGTTGCTGCTACGCTGTGATGATCCTGAGTTTTTGCGAACGTTTTTTACATGTTCGTAAGTCGTTTACGCTAAATAAAAATTGAGTTTTATTATTCGAAATATTTGGTCATTTTTCAATTTTTAAAGGATGCGTACATTACACGTTATGACCAATCCGAAGTTTGTAAATTTTTGAGTAATTTGAAACCTTTACTCTGCAAAATGCGAAGTAATCACTTGGATGATATTCGGAGAGACTCGTATGTGTTTCTGTGTGGATGCGATTTTTTCATGAGCGCTGAAATTTCAACGTGTAAAAATCTATACGATTAAGAGTGGAATTAAGAGTGTTTACTTTTATCAGCAAAGTCAAAAATTTTAAAATTACCAGAAAAACTTTGAAATTATGTAACATGTCAACAAATCTTAGTTTTGAAAGGTTTTAGCGCGTTTACTTTGTTCGTCAGCTTGGTTCTAGTCAGAAATGTACTCCTTGTACAAGCGCCTTATGGTTCGGAGCCAAAGCGTAGCTGTCCGTGTTTTGTGTAGCTCACCACTCCGTGATATGTGAACCCTAGAGGCTCATAGAGATTGTTCTTTGTTGGGTACATCAGAACTCGCAGATGAAGAAAATTACTTCCGTAATAGCACATTAGTACATAGTTAATGAACTTCCAACTTTCGAGAAAATTCACGAGTTTTGATTCAAAATGTCGGGTATTTAAAAGTTATTCAAGTCAAAACTCCTCTCGTTGTCTCCAGATGTCACAGGTAGAAAGCTTCAGTAAATTCAGCCCTAATTCAAGCTCTACCGTGTTGATTATTTTGGTCTGAGTTGCCAGGAGAAAAAAACGATGTAGAAGAAATTTGATTGAAGGTCTCCCGGTCTACCTCATCGGCAAACTCATCCGAAATTTAAAGTCATCTTTCAACACCGTATTCTGGCTACTTGCTTCTAGCTTACATCCTGTTATTCCGGTTAGGTTTGTATAGTCACTGTCCCATCGTGGTTAACAGCTCTCGCCTTTCACTTGAAGAGTATGTAGTCAGCTCGATACTCGCAATGTCAGTCTGGTGTTTCTCTTTTTTAGGAAAAGGAAAACCGAAACATTTATCTCTACGCGACTCAGGTGTTTGAAATGGGTACTAGCTATACCGGGAGTTTATGTACGTCACTATGTCATGGCGTTACTTTAAAGGTTTTTGAAAAAAACAGCATACTGGATGATACACACCAACTAGCTTGAAATACCGCCTATTATTTTGTATATTAGAGACTATCTTATTTTTTTGTGTGCTAGCGTGCCAGTGTTCAGTGTTAGCATTGTTTGATTTAAGAACTATTGTGCCATGCGTCAAGCGCAAAATAATACTTGTAGTTATAGTGGTTGCCAGTGATGTTTGATTTAAATATTCTTGCGATGTAAATATTTGCATCAACCTCCGTTATTCTATTTGCTCATTTATTTTTTACTATGATAACTTTGCAAATTGGGTCTATTCATCTGGTATTGATAGAGCGGATCTACGTGTGATTGCAATAACATCAGGGACGTTTTTTTATTTTCATTGATCCGACAAGGCCGTAAACATTCTCTCTTGATCGACTTAAATGATATCTTTGGGCGGTATTCCATTGGTCACTACATACAAAAGCCGCGTTGTTGTCAACTGTAACATTGCTCTTCACTTTTAATTTTGACTTTGATTAGTGCTTACTACGAGAATTTATATCCAGTTTTTTGTACATGCTTGACGGCACCGTTCAAAACTTATTTATTAAGTTTTCAGTAGAAATGTACTTATTTAATTAACTTGTTGTTGATTCATTATTTGGATGAGAAATTTTGCTGCAAATTTGTGTTTTTTCTTATTATAAGTATGCAAAATTAAGTTAACATAGAACATTAAAAAGAAATTTTACTGAAATAATGAAAATTATTTTTTCTTTTTTTAATTTTAGGGATGCAACTGCTAAAAAGTTTGAAATGTTTCTTTGTAGTGCTGATTATATATTGCATGGGGAAGTTTTGTATTTATTTGAATTATTGCAACAAATGGAAATTTCCGCGTCTCTCCTTTGACTAACGCGCTAACAAGTGTGTTGCATCATTAAAAAATACGGTTTGAGTTTTTATGAAAAAACACGAATCAAAGACGAATTATTACACATTATGATCGACTTTGGATGTAACATTTTTACACAGGAGTAATATTCAAGTGAAGATATTAAGTTTTACTGATGTAGCATTCAGCAGCGTACCTCATTTTCTAAAACGAATGCCAACAGTTCACCCTCCTCTTCTGCATCTCGACAGAAAACCAAGTACAAATCTTCGTAGCGTATTAATTTTATACTGTGTATCAGTCTAGTGTAATAAATCCCTGCGTAAATTCATGATGTTCATCTATGCTTTCATTTCCTTCACAAAAGTGTAGCTCGTCAGAGGGAAAAATGTCGACCCAAAGTGTGACAGCGTCTAAATTATTCTGGGGCACATCGATGGACTGTAGGGACTATTGCTTGGATAGAAATAGTGTGAGGCATCCCACTAGGTGGTCCAGCATCATGACCACTAATTAGGCTTGTTTAATTACAACCAATGTAATCACAGAATACGATGCTTGCTGGGTATTTTTCGAAATATCAATGATTTCGTGGTTTGTTAAAAAAAATCATAGTATTGGTAGAATTTCGCTGGTATTGATAAAATTTTAACATTTTTGTTAACATTTTTATGTTGTATTCCAATTTTTTAATTTGACCAACAAATGTTGCGATGATTTAAGAATGAACCTGGCTACTACGCAGTCAGCTTATCCTTAAATCAGCTCGTAAAACTTGGAAGAGCTGCTTGAAAATGTCAATATGTTCTTAAGAACGCTAGAAATATTTTTGACGCTCTTAGTGTGGTTTGGGCTTATTTACTACATCAACTAGGTCTGTAGTTAATATTAGGGGTTAGAAAACGGACAACAAGAAAGGCTGAAATCAAAATTACATTTTTAGTTTTTCAATTCTGCTAAATAAGTTAAAGGATTAGTCGTAAAGAAAATGAATGACTAACATGCTGCGATTTTTTCAGGTTTTCATTCTTGTGTAAAAAAGGTGAGCAGTCGGAAATATTTTTTCGTACGGTGATTGCACTATTAAGTAGGAAAATAAAATGATAAACTTCGGTGTCAGGATTGGAAAAGTATTGAAAAGCGATACTCTAACTGAATGTATCACACAGGGAACATAACATAATTGTTAGTTCCAAAATCTGCTCATAATTGAAGAAAAAATATTTACTCCACTCAATTTGCCAGATATCTTCTTTAATGCGAAGGTTAACCATTACTTAGTGTTGACAATAACTTATAAGTAAAGTCCCTAAAATAAAGCACAGAAACGGTGCACGTCCCTGATAAGCTTTTCGCCGTGGACCCTATTTTTTTCAGCCGTCCAAGTATACGTTCTGATTCGGGGGTTAAAATTATAGATGAAACGGCAAAAGAGTTAAACTGGGGAGTAGAATATTCTTTCACAAACTCTTTGAAGCTTTCTCAAATTTATCAAATCTCTGAATTATTTTAAGATCTTTTGGAAAAGTGTAAGGAATTTCTTGAATGCTTAAAAAATGAAAGAGTCTGGTGAACGAGAAAAACATGGACGTCTTCATCCATTTTGGGTCGAAGTTTGATAAAATTTTCTTGTGAGTTTATGTATCTAGAACAAACTTCCTTACTATCCATATTTAAGTAAGGGAAACGAAAGATCATTGTGGAATAAATATATTTTAAAGCAAACTGTACAAAGCCCGCAAAGGAGCGTACGAATCCTTTCGGTTCTTAGCTCTAAAAGATTTTCCAATAATATTTTTCTAACTCGTAATACTGTGCGAGCCATAATATCTTCGAATAACTAAATTTTCACATCTGTTCAATGGTTTCACCTGTATCGCTGCTTTTAACGCAAGCAGTTGGGAAAAGACAATGTTTGTTTACAAGGATAAATTCGGAAATTGACCACGATTCACAGGGATAAGTTCAGAAATAGACCACGATTTAAGAAGATAAATTCAGAAATGAACCGATATTTACAGGGACTTATTCAGTAATGGACCAAGATTTACAGGGATTAATTCAGAAATAGACAACGATGATTTATGGTCCAAAATGCAGAAAAAATTTCGGTCTCTGGGAACTGCTTGCCAAAACTTCTGTATTTGAAACAACTGATATACGAATAAAATAGTGGACGCAAAAAATGCAGCGATGAGGAACAGTTTTAAGAGGAAATAGCTGTTGGTTGCACCCTCACGTCAGGCAGAAATAATGACTCTCGAGTCTCTATTTGCGCGTAGTATACGCTTGGAATGGCAAGGCTCTTTTCAGAGGTGGGACAGCATTTTCAAACAACTTAGCCATAGTAGAAGGGCAGCAGCAGGAAACATACGTTCTTAGAAGAATTTATCATTTAGAAGAACTTATGCAGCTAGCTACACCGCTAATACGATCAACAATGTTTGAAAATGAAGTCTCTATTATTTTATCGTGTATCGTTAACTTCACTAAATAGCTTTGGGGATATGCCTTCTGCAACATGATTGGAATCGAACTTGCGACCCACTATAACATTTTCTCCGTTGCATGTATGATTTTAACGCTCCTATATAAAAGCTCTACTTGGACAACTAAAATCATAGATGCTCCAACTAAAAAGTTAGACTGGGGAACTAGTTTTTCTTCAAAAGAATTTAGTCCGTGTTAGTTACCATTTCTGAACATCTCCAGGACCATTTCGTAAGAAGGCGGCAATCATCATCGAGCCATCGTTGTTCAGGTTAGGCGGTCAAACATGCGAACAATGTTCTGAAATAAAATCTGAAGTACTTCGATTTTTCCAATTTCTTGCTTCATTTGAGTTAATTGTGCTCTACATAATGAAGAAAGGTCAAAAAGTCATTTTAGTTTCAAGTCAACAGGCCATTGGCTCCTAGCAGAAGGGTGAGAGTGTTATGCACCCAACTGAGTGAGCTCGGCAGGGTCCACTTGGCACTCTGCTTGGCAAATAAGCTTGTTAACGCATGGTCCGACTTTCTACTGAAATGAAGGATGTTTGAACCGCGGCCCCGCGGTGAACACCGTATGTATGTAGGTAGAGGCAGGCTTCGAACTCCAGGTCACTGCGCTGGATTTGACAAACTGCATCGTTATTTCCTGCCATTATCATTGCGCCAAACATGCGTCAAAGAATTTTTTGACGATTAGAAAATTCCACTCTTTACTCTTGGCAATCGAGTTTTCTTCCAGAACACTTCACCATGATTCGATATCAGCCAATTTGTACTTTACTGAACCTCGAAAAGTTGCATCGATCAAGAAAATCAATTGAATCTTCCGAAATTGTTCTCATGCAAATTAAATGGTTGTTTTTTAAATTTAAGCTTACTACTTTCAGTATAAACGCATCATCCTAGAACAATGAGCTCTGAAATTTGGCGACACATTCACAAATTTTACGTTAGGAACAAGAATCTCCGAAAAGAAGTGGTTCCTCTGTTTGAAAATAGGTAACCATTAAAAATGACATTAGGTCACTAGAAAATTCTTTTTACTACTGTTCAATACATCCACGAGACTCGATCGCGATGAGGCGCGTCACTTCATGAGCAAATTTACTCCGGTGGGGCGACTGTAGGACTGCGCTGCTCACCCGAACATCGTGTGGGCGCTTCGGCCGATGTTACCTGGAACAAAAGTTCATAAAGATAAATCCCAAAAGATACCAAAATCTAGCACAGTTTTCATCAGACACAAACATTCGATTGCCTACGAACGTGAAAGGATATGCTAGCTGACAGTTTCATAAATTAATGTATTCATAAGTTATACAAAAATGTGTTTTATTTCAATTTTGTTCATACAAATCATGTTGAGCGTTGTTTCTTCAATATGTTTTTTAATTAACGACTGGACGTGATGACGGTTATCGATGAAACCTGGAGCAATGCTCTGCCATAGCACGTGTCTGTACAGTTATTCCTTTGAAGAAAACGAGGAAAATCTAGCTCTGAGAGCCCGGTGCTTCTTCCCGTTGGGTAAAAGAAAAAAAGTCACTAGTCACTACTTCTCTACCTGTCCAAGTGTTTGAAATCGGCATCCGTTCTACCAAAGATAATTATCATTATGTTTAAATCAATAATAAGGTACTTGTAAAATAAAAGTACTAGATGAAATGTTATAGTAAACTTGATTAAAATAAAACATCTTTTTTATCATGATGAGGAAAGGCACACAAAAAGAGGGACTGCAAGTGCACTTTCATTTCTTCAATTGGCTACAAGCACTTCTTATTTACGGCATATTCTTATAATTCTACCTGCATTCCGTTTACTTTCGAAATTTAAAAAAAGGCTGAGATGCAAAAGCGAAATTTCGTAACGCAATTCAAACAACATAATCTCTCGCAGTGATTACGTTTACAATTTTGCAATAAACAATGATGATGAATGAAAGATCAATGCTATGTTATCTTATCTTGCTATTGTTCATTTGTTTTTGCCTGCAGTCTGATCAAACATCTTTCTTTGCCACGTAGAACTTTTTTATCCATTCTTAAGGGAAAGTTAAAGATTTTACTTAGTATTTTTACGATTCACGTTAGCTTCACATAAACAATAACCGCACAGAAGTAAAGTCCCTTTGGTTTTTAATTTCTAGCAAGTACAAATTGAAAGAAGCTGAAGATTTCCTGGATTGTTTCGAATTTTCGACTTAAATGATTGATTCGGAACTGAGATCTATCCCTATCAAGGAGAAGGAGAAGAAACAGAGCGTACTGGATAGCGTATCAAGAAAAAGAAATCGACCCTACTGGGTAGCGTACCAAGAAGAAGAAATCGACCGTATTGGGTTGCGTCTCAAGAAGAAGAAATTGACCGTACAGGGTAGCGTCTCAAGAAGAAGAAATTGACCATACAGGTTAGCGTATCAAGGAGAAGGAGGAGAAATCGACCGTACTGGGTAGTGTCACATCAAAAAGTCCACCGATGTTCCAGGGCACGTCATGCCGTCGGCCTGTGGCTCCAACTCCGTCATCCGTCACTACACCTTCTCCTCTAACGTTCAAGTCGCTCCATTCTTGACTTTTTGCTGCGTTTAGCGTGGGTGAGTGTGTCAATCTGTCGGTCTGGGAGGCGTTGTCGCCCTCAATGTTGTAGTCGTAAGTGTAACTGCTGTAGTCAACGACAGGGTCTGAACCTTCTGCAAGATAACTTGAGTCAAGAATGTCCTCTTGTAAGCTTCTGCGAATGTTGTTCTTGTAATTGCCAAACAATCGGAGGTTCGAGAATGCCCCTCTCTGCGTGGGAAAAATGAGATAATTCATGCATTTAAAAAACTTAATTTACTATGTATCGCAGATCCATGTTTTTTATATTGATTGGCAGCATGTTATTTTTTAAGGGTCCCATTCTTATTGCTGAACGCATACAAAGGTATTGAATGATATTTGATATTGAGTAAAAGTGCTCGAAATTTCTTCTCAGATTTAAAAAAAAAAACACTCAATTGTTCAGAATACTTCTTACCCATCACAAAGAAATAAATCTTCTACGCCTAAACAATAATTTGTGCCATTTTATCTTACCCGAGAAAATTGAGTTAGAATGATCATCAACTACATACTCAAGCTCATTATAGAAATGTTTGACAATCTTCTGAAAAGGTTCAAAGAAATAAGCTTACAAACTAAGCACATGCACACTCAAATACAACCCAGAAAGTTCAAGGGATACTTAATATCACGCAAAAATTTACCATATGGTGTCGCAGCAATATGGTACTATGGTTACATTCTTTGAAAGAACGAGGCTTCTGAAAAGAGAGAATAATTTTTAGCGGTTCTAGGAGAAAACTTTCTGCACAGACACAGTTTGCTTTCTACTCACTCTCTGTCCTTAAATTGAATAGCTGAAAGTCCATTTTTAGAGCCTGGTCGTACTAATGGAGCTAATAATAATAATATTGATGTTCCTTACCCTTCGCCCTCTTTGGAAACCATTAACTCGAGGGAAATTAATGATGGGATGTGAAGTTCGAGGCTCATGTGGAAGTCGTTGGCCAAAATTCGGAGTTGAAGAAAGTGATGGCGCTTTGTTACCACCAAATTCATTAATTTTAATTGCTATTACGTCTTTGTTTTTAGTACTGGTCGGTACTCTGTATATTTCGAGTCCATTAACTTTGTGTATCCTATCAGGTAGCTGCTGAGGTGCGCTTGGTGGTTTGGATGCTCGAACGGGTGAAGATCTTGGGAGGCCGAAAATTCTTGTGCGTTTTCTTCTAGGAAATCTCCTCCGCCTTCTGGTTTTGAAGTGTGGCGTAGCCGAGCGGTACTTTCCAATATTTACGTCTTCGCTAGAATAATCGTCCTCAAAAGCCTCAAAGAATGGATCGTTAAAGCGTTCCTTGCTGAAGGAGAAGTCGAATGTCGGAGGGCGTCCGAAATCGTCTTCAAAATCGTCTCCAGAGAAAAAATTTGAACCAGTTTTCTTCCCTTCATTAAAATCGAAGTCTTTCGTATTTGGGTCGTTATCGTGATACTCTTCATCGTCATTCAAATCATATTGTATAATCTCATCGAAAGAATTTATTTGTTTCAAATTTGGTGACTTGTAATCTCGATGGGAAGGAAAAATTTCTATAACATCACCAAAGTGCTTTTCGCGAGATACTACATTTTTGGGCTCTTTAGTTCGCCTGGAAGAATGTTTCGTTTTGCGGTTCGGACTGATTGGTGGCGCCGAAATTGATTTATCTTTTTCGGGAGAGCGAGATCGCTCGTCATAACGGAAAAGCATGCCCCCATCGAAATCGTCCGTGATCACCTTCTCTGAACTTTGTACCTGGAAAAGAGATGTATATAAATGGCATTCATAGGAGATAGGAGAATTTGTGAATTTCATTCAATGATAATTTCAATCTGGAGGTAATGAATAATTGAATACCAATTTAATGACTTCAATAACGAAAGAAACGATGGAAAATATGTTGGTTGGAATATGTGTACTGCTCTTCGAAGAAAAAGATAGTTCCAAATGCGACATTTTCTTGTTATACTGAAACGTGCAATTGCCAAATTGAATTACAAGGAAGACTCAGAAATCTTAATATACGGAAACGTAGCTGAAATTTCAAGAAGGTTTGTTGGCTACCTTAGAGGGTACAGTAATGCGTAGAGAACGGATATGTTCATATATTAGGACTGCTGAGTCATGAGAAGCACAAGCTCGGGTTGATAGAGGCATAAAATCGCCGCAAACATCCATTTCAGAGCTCATGCATGGGAATCCGCACGTGAAAACATCTCAATTGAAGCCAAAACATCTCAATTGAATATAATGAGGTATAAAACCAAACTTTCCAATCACGCGAAGCAGCAAAGAATCTTTCATCGAATAGATTTAAACGAAACGCTATATTGAGTTTCATTACAAATTTGAATACTACAACATGTGTATGACAACGATTATAATGAGAACCACAATATTGAACAATCAATGAAAAAGAAATTAATAAAAGTTAATCGTAATACTGGTAAATTGAATTTTTCAGAGTTAAATGTCCTGCCTAATTATGAAATGGGCCATGTACTCCTAAAGCGAATGATTCAGTCTTAAAATGAATGATCTAATCGTAAAATGAGAGATCTAAATATAAAGTGATGGATCCAGTTCAAAATGGGTGATGGAATAGTGAAATTATTGATCCGGACTTAAAATGAGTAGTTCAGTCCTAAATCGAGTGATCCTATCGTAAAAAAGTGATCCAATCATAAAATGAGAGATCCTGTTGTAAAATGAGTGATCCAATCATAAATCGAGTGA